>CAWUFW010025663.1:0-41974 GCA_963921515.1 Calotriton arnoldi
TTCTGGTTCATTCAATGCTAAGTATTCAATTTCGTGTACAGATTTCAATACTCGATTTCGTGTTGCAGCAAGACCTAGACTTACCCAAATGATTCCTCTTGACTTTGAATATAAACTTGCAGAGGTCAACCGATCCGAACATTCGTAGGATCCATTCTCTCGATGGGAAAGCATCTTCAAACTAAAGCTGTACAATTTGTTACTAAGAGTCTTCTCTTGTGAAATTTCTTCCCACATTTCTTTCAACTCCATCTTTACAGATTTGGTTATTTATGACATAACATAGCAAGCAACAGCAATCAAATTATCTGCAACATACTGGATATCCATATTTGCATTCCACATTGTCAATTGCGAAGAACCAGTACATATATCCAAAAGATGCCGAATGCCAGAAACAGTATGGATTTTACTTCTATCAGTTATCAACTTTTGAAAAATATAATGTAATAAAGAACAGAATCTTTTTTCTCGATTTTCCATAATTTCATGATGAAGATCTTCTAGGTAAAAGACAACATTCATAATTACATTAGCATAGCAGTTGATACCTGAACTATTTTCTAACTGGTATCCTAAAATATCATCAACACTGTCCATTTTCATTTTCTTTGCAGCTTAATCATTTTCTTGAATTGCTTTCTTTTTTTGAATCTCACTAGAATGTTTCTCATATTTCCGTTTTGGACACACTACACGTTTCTCATATATGGGATATTAACCTAAGTTAGGAGCGTACAGTCTTTTTAACCGATTATACTCTCTTACACAATTTGCATCAGCACTAACCTTTTTCTCATCAAAATCAATCAAATACAAACCAGATAATGTTCTTACTCGAGACAATGCAACATATGCCATGCCCTCTTTAAACACTGTACTTCCAATATTTACCAAAGCACTGTCTACACTTAAACCTTGAGATTTATGAATGGTCACTGCATATGCTAAAGAAAGAGGAAACTGTTTTCTACGAATATACAAGTCTTTTACAAGCAAAAAACAAACAGCACAACGTCCAATCTGTTTTACCTCTTCAATCTGATCAAATTTAATCTTCAAAAATTCAATTCCATCTCTCTTCTGATAATTAACAAAATCAACAACTTTTCCCATTGCTCCATTTACTAAACCTTTTTCTACATCCAAATTACGCCGTAATATTACCCGACAGTTTACACATACATATAAAGTCTTTTCTAAACCAGCAGTCTTAGATACAGACTTCTCCAAAGAATCCAATTTTGACTGTAATTTCACAGAGAGAAGAATAGCAATTCCTTCGTGCTCCATTTTATCAATGGCTTCCATTTTCACTATTGGTTGTTTTTCCAGTATCAAAAGTTCTTGATTGAATCTAGAACACGCTTGCAGTGTTGGCATTAGGCAAACTATAGACTTCTTTTCTCCAATTTTTTTGTACATTATTTCAGGTGCAATATTTTCATTTGGAAACAAGTTTGTTAGTAGCCGACTTTGTAAAGCTTCTTTACCATGTTTTGTCAAAACACCAATTCTAATATCTTGAAGAATGTTTCCATAATGTTCATCACTTGCTTGTTGCATATTCTTAATAAGTTCTTTATATTCAAAAAGAGACCAAATGTTTATATTTCAAATACTTGCCAAAGATTTCCTAGTGTCTTCATGGACAAGTGTTTTAAAAACGGGTTGTCCTTTCACAGGAGTAAGTTGTAGTAGATTGCCAAATACAATTACATGTTTTCCTCCAAATAAAACATCATAATCTGTTTTTATAATCTGTTGCATTCTTAAATGTACAAAGGCAAGCATTAAGTTTGAGACCATGCTCAACTCATCAATGATCAGAAGTTTCATTTTCTTTAGTACTCTTGAGACTTCATAACAAGCTTTTCCAGATAGCTTGTGATATTCCAACTTATTTTCATGTTCAACTGGTATCATGAGTAATCGATGTAATGTAATCCCTTCAATGTTGTGTGCTGCTAACCCAGTTGGAGCGGTTACAACACAAGATAAATGTGATTCAGTGGTTTTCTGTAGATAACTGGTCAAAACTTTAATTAAGAAACTTTTTCCTGTTCCAGCTTGACCACTGATATACATTCGAATAGGTTTAAATGATGTGCATTGGCATTTTTTTTTCATGCAGTAAACCATGCTGTATCTGTTCTGTCACTTGCTGATATATTTCTTTTTGTTCAATATTTAGGGGCCGATTCTGATGCGGGTTGGAAAAGCTTCCCGACCGAATCGGTTGGGAAATGGTGTCCGACCCACTCGGATCGGGAAAGTCCGACCGGCGGAGTAGGGTGCATCCGGATGCTTCCAGATACGATTTGGTTGAACTCCCATTGACTTCAATGGGAACATTTGTTCCTAACCGCATCAGAATTGGGCCCTCGGTCGGGAAGACACGTTCCCGATCCGATTTGGAAGGAGCAAATGCCGTTAGGAGGCCTTCCTAACCGCATCAGAATCAGGCCCTCGGTCGGGAAGCTTTTCCAACCCGCATCAGAATCGGGCCCTAAGTTGTTCTTCCAAGTTTCCCAACTAATAATATCCTGTTGTGCTTCTTGCATTGCCGTTTCTACTTCATTCATGGCTATTGCTTCCTCATTTTCAAGAATTGGTTGTCCTAATGGATCTTGACTTAGTGGAGCAGAACTGTGACTATTTTGAGAACTGTCTCTAGCTATTTCAGATGCAATAGTAGTTTCTTGTTCAATCTCTTCATTTAACATTTGTAGATAATTTGGGAAAAATTGTGCATTGAATGCGATCTTTACATGCATTAAAAGAATCTTCATAGCAGTCAAAATCTCCAAGTAATTCCATTTCACTACGCCAAGGCTTGAAAAGTTGCAGGAGTGCCAAATAGAAAAATTCCCTTTTATCTGGAGTTTCGCAAATGAGTTTCCTGTGGTTAATAAGATTTCCTTTGGCATGTTTTACCAAACATCCTTCACATCCAATTACTGCATATTTTTCTTCTTTTATATTTTCTGTAACATTTCTCTTAAAGCTGTAATGTTGCAGTACTTCATAGAGACATATGTTTTCCAAATGTGGACTTCTTTTAGGATAGTACGTATCCAACATATTCGTTTGGACCAATCTTGACCAGATGCCATACGCGCATTGTATCCTGCACGCGAGGTGTCTCCAGGCTCTTCGAGTGCCGTGGTGGAGCCTTATCAACATCTTAAAATAGCCGCATGACGGATATCTTCAACCCATGACTTTTTTGAACCTGGGGAACAAAAGGAGAAATCAAAAAGAAATACACAAAATTACCTATATGACACCTTCCCTCATATGAATCTTCCTGAAACCTATGTTTTGAATATACAGTGACGCTTCACCTGGACGCCTGTTTTATGTTTCTATACCATTTGGTCGAGCTGGAAAGGTTACAAATCCATCGACAGTACCTGTATCTGAGGTGGCTTTTTTTCCTGAAGAGGGCATTTTCATGCCGAAACGCGCGTAGAAACCACCCGGGAGCAGAAGTCGCTTCACGACACAGATACATACTTGTACTCTAAAACCCTATATACAAGGCACATCTACAGAAAATGTTTAACACAACTAATTGTGTCATGAAGATATAAAATACATTAGAAAATATATAGAACATTTTGTTGGATGAATTCTTAAATTGCTGATTATATTCATATCTGTATATATATTTCTTTGATTGTTCAGTTTGAATGCTGAGATGGATGTGGTGTGTATGTGGTTTGTTTAATTTCATGTTAGAATAAGGAATATCCCAATATCAATAAATAATTTTCGTATTTTTTCATTATATTGGTTTGTGTCTCTCCTGATATTTCATTCATTTTTGTCATTATAATTGTTTGAAGTTGCCCTAGGAATTTACAGTATGTATAAACTTCTTTTAGGATAGTACGTATCCAACATATTCGTTTTAACAATATCCGTACTTTCTGGTTCATTCAATGCTAAGTATTCAATTTCCTGTACAGATTTCAATACTCGATTTCGTGTTGCAGCAAGACCTAGACTTACCCAAATGATTCCTCTTGACTTTGAATATAAACTTGCAGAGGTCAACCGATCCGAACATTCGTAGGATCCAATCTCTCGATGGGAAAGCATCTTCAAACTAAAGCTGCACAATTTGTTACTAAGAGTCTTCTCTTGTGAAATTTCTTCCCACATTTCTTTCAACTCCGTCTTTTCAGATTTGGTTATATATGACGTAACATAGCGAGCAACAGCAATCAAATTATTTGCAACATACTGGATATCCATATTTGCATTCCACATTGTCAAAATCATTGGATTGTAGTCATTAATATACTTTGAATCTTCAGTTCTTTTTATGTTGTAAGTATTCTTCATAGATTTTCGAGTTATAGTAAGCCTTACTGCTGACATGAAACTGTTGACTCGTCCTTTCGAAATTACTGGACGTGGGAATCCAAAACGACATTTTGTATAAAATCTTCCCTTTGATTTGTATTTCCGTCGACAATATTTCCCACATCGATGACTTTGAAACCGTAAAACTTGCTGTCTCAAGTTGTTTTCTCCTCCTTCTTTTGGAATGGCACAGGTAACATATTTTTCAATGAAAGACAAAACACTTTCATCAGTATCAGTTCCAAATTTTGGTGCATTCTTGATCCATAACAGCATGTGAATATGAGGTGCACCTCTGGCTTGGTACTCCTTTCTCCAAAAGAAATCAATAACTTCTCCAAGAGGTGGATTATTTTTATTGCAGATAAAAGACATCATAGCTTGAAACCTATGATTAAAATATCTGCACACATTTACAGGATCCAAGGAACACAGTTCTCCAGCTGTCTTCAATTCAATGTTTTTTGCATTTGAATTTGGTTGTCGTAGAAATTCAAGTAAATCGTCCCATGCATACTCAGCACAGCTAAGCGTAACAAACCACGTAGGGGTTCCTAAGTCCCTTAACATACATTTAAGTTCTCCGTGACGACGATACCAATACTCATTAGTACCACGTTGACACGCCATCAAATTAATTAACTGAGATTCTAAATGATCGTTTCTTTGTTGAACTTTGTCCAAAAATTCCTTTGCAGAAAGATGTGTAAGATGAACTCCTGTTTTTAATATGTGGTTCACTGCATATGAAAGTCCAGACAAGTCACTTTCAAACAGGGGGCGTGGCTTACCATCATGGCCGCGTAAAAATGCTCTGCAAGAGCTCCGCACAGCGGCCCGATTTCCAGCAAAATCCTGCATTATCCTGGCCCATGCCTGCTACAAAAATAGTCTCCTGGGACTCGAGAGACCCTGCGCTGTGATACGAGCGGTTGCGGCCGTTCGGGGACTCCCGTGTATGCTGATGCGGAGCCCGGATTTCCAAGAGGAGCAGGCACCATCTTGGCTTTCGGAGGTGTGACGGGGCCGCGTAGCCTGGGTCTCGGCCCGATCGGGCCAGGAGGTGGCCTGCCCGCAATATAATCCCTACGTAGGATGGACTCTGCCTGGAGGTGGCCTGGGGGAGCAAAGAAAAGCCGCAATGCTAGACAACGCGACGCTCGACCAAGTAGTAGCCGTACGGCTCTGAGACGCGAGTGTTGCAACGTGGGCGCGTGAAGACCAGGTCGTCCGGGAGCGGTGATCAGCGCCAGCGGTGATCAGAGGCGCTCTTCAACAAAACTATAGACAGGTTGGTGACGGCCCCTATGCGCTCTCCTCTATGAGAAGCGGCTCTGCTGCGGGTCCCCAGGGCCAGTGAAGCTGCGGCGGGAGGGTCGGATCACCGACTGTTTGCCCCGGGACCGGTGGGACTGCTGTGAGGCCCCCGCCCAGCAGACTGTTACAGCTAAGGGGAGCTGAGGGACGCGGTGCACTGGGAGAACGCCGCCGACCCTCTGGGCCCCGGAAAGTTGGTGCTGCGGGCGTGCCTGGAGGTGCTGTTTACATAAAAGGGACATAGACCCCTGTGGCGGATCGATGCTAGCTGGGGGTCTTCCTGAGAAGACTATCAATATACAGTGATCTGAGAAGAGCCCCCCCGGCGGGATACCAACAGTGGAGTGTGACACAGGATCATCCGAGAAATACTGTGAAGTGGATCCTGTATGTGATTTACCTGATGACCCAGGGGAACCGGATCCCACGGAGAGACCTTTGAGGGATCCCACACTGAAAGACTGAGGAGATTGCGGAGGGGCTTGCGCTAGCTACCACCGAACATTAGAGGGATTGACGAATCTGTGTACGGAGTGTCTGGGGGATTCCCCTACCTGGGTGAGACCCACAGGATCCTGGTGGGCACACCGTGCGGGTCAACATTAGAAAGGACAAGACATCAAAGGCGCAGACTAACAAAATCTCGAACTATGCACAGCCCATATCCCATGGCCCCGAGGCCAGGGAAGAGGACCCCATGCCGGGGAAGGGGACAGCAGAGGGAGATGACGGGGACCCTCCCACACTAAAAGATGTTATTCAAGCTATCCAATCGACCAGGGACGACATGATCAGGAAAATAGATGCTGTTGCCATAGACATTAATCTATTGCGGTGTGATCTTCGGAAAGTCACGGACAGAGTGACTGTCACAGAGAAAGACACAAACGCCCTAAAGCTGGAGGTGAAAAGTCTTAGCGCTGCGGTGGTAGAACGGAAACAGCAGGTCATAAAACTGGACGATAGGGCTGAAGACTCAGAAGGAAGGTCGAGAAGAGGGAACCTGAGATTTGTTGGGTTTCCCGAGAAAGCAGAAGGCCCCTCCGTGGAACTGTTTCTTGAGGACTGGATCACACATGAAATGGCTCCCAACCAGTTGTCAAAGTTTTTTAGCATCGAAAGAGCGCACAGAGCATTGGTGGCTTCCCCTAGACCTGGAGCGCCCCCCAGGACTATCATTGCAAAGTTATTCAACTTTAGGGATAGAGATTCCCTCCTCCAGCTTTCACGCAGTGGGCGGCGCTTCTTCTTTGAAGGCCATTCAATATCGGTGTACCCCGATTACACCCAGAGAGTCCAGGAACAAAGAAAGACCTTTGTCGCAGTCAAGTGGAGACTACGAGACTTGAATCTAAAATACAGCCTTATGTTTCCGGCCAAATTGAGGGTGGAAAGCGACGGTCGAGTGCTGTTCTTCTTTTCGGCGGAGGAGGCGAGGGACTGGTTAGACACCAGGGCTCCAGGGGGGAGACGCCTGGTGGGATCCACGGCCTCCACGGGAGCAGAATCGACAAGGGCATCCTTGAGGGGCCGCAGACAATCTACACGTCAGACACAGCCCAGACAGACGGCGAGCTCGGGCTGCATTACGGTCCTTCAGGACGGCACATTGCAGGCCTCAGACTCGGAGATTGTGCCGGACTCTGAAGTCTGAAGTCGGAGATACATACGTAAACAAAGAAGATGGGTACGGAGGAATTGATATCTTATTTATTTTAACATAGGGCACAATCAATTACCCTAACATTAATATATAATTATACGCGAACCTTTTATCTAAATTAATTCAACACACATACATGCCATGGGACCGATCTTTGACCATAAATCATTCCAAAATTCATAGATGCAAAAACATACAAAAATACATGTACATATAACAAACGAAGAAAAAAGTATATATAAACAAAACTCTATATTACCAATACCCAAACAGGTTATTTGATGACTAGTGTTCACACATTAAATCTGGGTGATACACTCAGAGGTAGTCTTTACAGCACCTGAGGTATAACAACTCTCTACCCTTTCCACTCTGTGTGCTGACGTTATTACAGTAACACTTTAGATTTTAATAGAGACTCCTCTACATGAAGTTGTCGACGCGGGCGCGTTTCAGCCTTCAATTTCTTCTGGCCTCTTCAGGACAAGGGCAATGAAACCAATATATGATATTAGGATATGAAGCAAAGGTTGCACTTAAAGCACCTTCTTCGAAAGGGGAACAATCCCTGAGTCCAGAAAACCCCACTCGGGTTGAACCTCAACCCGAGGTGCAATCACCTCTATCGGTGATAACTGTTTGCTCCTAACGAGCCTTCGTATCCCTCATACCGACACCGTTTCCAATTGGTGAAGCAGTCTGCAACAGCAGAATTCTCGGTCCTCTCCTCAATGGCGTTTCCACGTGTCGAAGATACAAGCAGCGACCAAGATGAGCATTGACTAAGGTGCGACGGAGAATGGAACCGCACAGATAGGTATACTAAGTACTTGTGATGTAAGGGGGATCCCAGAGAGACTGTATCCAGATATCCTGATGGGACCCTCAGGAGACTGGTAATTTGAAATCATATGGGTGAAATTAATGGCTTACCCCCCTTTTTTTTTTTTTTTGTACCATGCGTTCACGGTATTTCCGCTCCAGGAGCATGTTCGCCATTCCCTCGGGAATTGGGCCGTCCATTGCGTAGCAGTAGTATTATGAATAGGACCCCTGCAACTAGTAATAGGATCAGCGGGAGTCCTCCAAATACGCTTCCCAATACGGAGTGTATAAAATTTGGGATTACTCCGAGGACTGTCTGAAAGGTGCTTAACAGTCCTGACCCTATGGTCTTAAATAGGTGTACAATACCGCTCGTATCAGACATATTGAAGATACGTCCCACCATTTCTACGAAATGAAAGGGGCAGTTTGTACGTATAAGCGCCTGTATCTCAGTCGAGGTCCTTGCAACTTGAAGTTCATAGGTTTCTCGAGCGGAGATTAAGGGCACAGGTTGCTGTAAAAGCATGGCTTGCAGTCTGCTCAGAGTATCAAATTGTATGAAAGAAACGTTCAGTGAAGGCCATAGCGGCGCCTCCCTGACTGTGTTCAGTGGCGGAAACAATACTTGCATACAGCAAGTAACCCTGGAGTTAACAGTGACCAGATATGCGACGCCCGGAAGCATCCCACAGAAACCTTGACCATTTAGCATCAAGTAACTCCCATTCGAGAGCAGCTCGAAAACTGGCGTGATCACTGCAGCTGGGGTCCCAGTCATGTGACACAATAGGTTTGCTACTGAACCGTTACAGGCTCCGTGTAGTGAAATATCCTGACACATGAGAGAACCGCTTAAAGCGTTCTTGCAGTTTGTACCACTCAGATACACTTCTCGATCCCCATTACGGCATCGATATCTATATGGTAATTCCCAAGATTCCTTAATGTATCCCTTACCCATTTTTTCATATTTGCCTGCCTGCCTTTTGCTCAAGGCAATATTGAAACTGAAACGTAGTGACCGGCAGAGTGATTTGGCCATGAATTAGCCATTCTGTTGATGGTGATTCGGCTACAGTAAATGGTAACCTTTCCAGTTTCTCAATACGCAGCATTGTATATTTGGCTCCCCTTTGTGCCATTTCTGTCTGTTTATCAGTTAGATTGTATTCTGAAATCAGAGACGTGGGGGCCGATTCTGATGCGGGTTGGAAAAGCTTCCCGACCGAATCGGTTGGGAAATGGTGTCCGACCCACTCGGATCGGGAAAGTCCGACCGGCGGAGTAGGATGCATCCGGATGCTTCCAGATACGATTTGGTTGAACTCCCATTGACTTCAATGGGAACATTTGTTCCTAACCGCATCAGAATTTGGCCCTCGGTCGGGAAGACACGTTCCCGATCCGATTTGGAAGGAGCAAATGCCGTTAGGAGGCCTTCCTAACCGCATCAGAATCAGGCCCTCGGTCGGGAAGCTTTTCCAACCCGCATCAGAATCGGGCCCTACGTGTTTATAAAACGCCAGGGCACATAGCCTGCACGCAAAGATTGTAGCGTCCAGCTTAGCATCATAATAGAACGTAGCTGAGATTGCCCGTGTTGTAACAAGGCCAAGTCTTGTTCTAATATGTCAATTGCCGAAGACACAATGTTGCCTAAGGAGTAAATCCTGGAGCTCAAAGTTGTTAACCCATTATCCACTACAGCTAATGCCTTCTCTAAGTTAATACGGTCTATTTCCCGTATTCTTTCTGCGGCCTCCTGTTGGGATATTTTCCAGTTTTCATTATAGTAGGCATAAATGCCAACATATATGAAACGTTTCTGACGTGTTTTCCTTGGGCCTAGTAAAAAATCCCTAAGGTCTACATCAGATGTGAGTAAGGTCAAGTGATGTTTTACTTCTGTGAGTGTTGAGATCTCTAGCCAATCAAGGCACAACTTCCCAACACTATAGGATGTCACTACCCCTGGGTGTTGTCTTTGTACATAGCGTGTATCTGGCCTATGGATACTAAACCCTTCGGTTGTATTCATAAATCTCTGTTGACAGGTGTTTGTGTCAATGGGCCAAATCAGCCATTTTGTCCAATCAGGATCTGATCTGTTTTACTGGAGAATGTCACCTAATCCTACCCCTTGTGTAGTTGAATTCTGCCCCCCACCCATCTGTGATGGTGTAGGAAACCCGGGTGAGTTCAGTTCCTTATTCTTGGCTAGTCCAAGACAGGATGTCTGTTGCACAGTTTCATTTAGAAATATCATCGGCTGTGGAATGAGGCATGCTCTAAAAAGCGCTTCTGTTCCCTGGACTTGCCAGTCCCTTGAACCCCAGATTGATTTTAAATCTATAGTGTCCTTCCATAGGTCGAAACCCTGTGTGGACAACTGGGCCATAAAGGAAGCAGAGTAAATCTGTTTGGTGTTAGTTAACATAATTTTCTGTGCTGATGTTTTTGCCACTTTGTAATAAAATGACTTAGGGTCAGATGTGTTGAACCCTGAAAAGTATGTGAATTTCTGTGCAAAAGTTTGCGAACTACCTTTTGGTGGAGTTGGGCAGTGTTCCCACTGGTGGTATTCAAATACATGTCTAGGTGTTATGGATTTGTGCAAGAAATGATGACCATAATGTTGGTAACAGTACAATGTATCATAGTCTGAAGTACCTCCTAACATTTCATTGTTCGGAAATGCGGCAGTTTTTTCTAAATCAGACATCATAGCATTTACAGTTTCAGTGTCCCAATCATCAGAAAATGTACTGGAGGTAATGATATCACTTAAAGAAATTTTAAATACATGTTTAAGCTTTAAAAGTTCAGTCGGACCGAATATATCATAATCAATCTTGTCCCATACTATACCGTCCGGTATAGGAACTGCTGTGATGTTCACTGAAGACAAGTCTCTTGGTTCATGATGTGAAGACTGGTGTGGTTTTAAAATCAAATTGACTCTTTGGACTGTAGAGCTCTGCTGGAGGTATCGTCCATTGATAAACATACTAAAAGTTATAATTAAACCTAGCCAGGAAAGAAAAAATAAAATCCCAGTGATATACCATAGTTCAATCCAAGGTGACACCAGATAAGTCTTTCTAAAAAAGTTCAAAAAGTCAGTGAGTTTCTGTTTGCATGATTTTTTGGCTGGCGTCGTTTCCGGCTCGCTTGGATCCAGTGAAAACGTATCAAAGTTCATGAAATAGCCAGAAGCAGTTCGATCAATTGTTGGAATTGCATCGGGATTTGTTGAAATTGGATTTTGCTCTTGACGAGGTATGTTGACGTAGATGTCTGTAGTCGGTCTGATTGCAACTTGGTTGTTAAGTTGATTTTCATTTTGAAGATGAATCTCTTGTTGAAGTGGAACGAGTTCCATAGCATTGTTGCTTAGTCCTTCATTCTGTACAGGTGGCTCTTCAAACGTGATGAGTCTTTCTGTTTGGACTTCTTGGATTGTAGCGTGAGGAGGGCGTCTGCTACTGTGGAGTCCACGAGGCCTACTGTTTAGTATCGGCCACATAGTGTGGTTTGATTAAGTCGATTGAGACAAATCTTTTCTCCTTTTTTCCGACAAGAGGCGGCAGAAGTACAGTTCTTGTGCCTAGGATTGCAAGGACCGGTACAGGCTTTCTGTAGGATGGCCCAAATTCTTTCTTGTCAGCAATCTTCTCTCTGACCAGATCCCCCATTTTTGGGATCCAGACAGGTCTTGCCGTTACTGCCTTGACTTCCTCAGTGGCGGTCTGTTTCTGGAGCACGTTACTTTGTTGTGTTCTGGATTTATTTAGATCCTGTAAAACAGCCAAACGATCATGGATATCAAATGGTTTTTCATCCGCCACTGTGCCTTCACAATCAAGATCAGCTACCCACATTCTTGTCCCAAATAGGACCTCGTAAGGAGTGACACCTCCTAGAGAGCTTCTTGGCTGGTTGTTGATAGCTCGTTGGACCCCATAAAGGTGATCGACCCATCTACCGCCCTTGCCTAATACCCTAGCTGTTAAAGATTGCTTTAAGTCCCGGTTTTTCCTCTCCACAACGGAATTTCCCTCGGGATGATACGGAGAGGAGTACCGCAATGCTATGCCCATTCCTTCCATGGCCTCTTTGTAAGCCCGAGAGCTAAACGCCAGGCCATGGTCAGAATGTAACGTGCCAACTGCGTATGTGCTGATAAAGACTCGCAAATCTATTATAACAGTTCGAGCGTCAGCCGAGCGCTGAGGCCAAACCCATAGGAATCTAGAGCAGGAATCCACTGCAACCATGATATATTTCTTGGACCCATCAGATTGTAGGGGTCCGCAGTGGTCCAAATACACACATGCGAGAGGTTTGTCTGATTTCAGTAATGGTGTCTGCGCTGGGCGTGTTACGGTGGAGCCTTTCATCTGCTGACAGATGTCGCATTTCAAGACATAGGGGCCGATTCCGATCTCGGCCGGTAGGGCTCCGAATAGGATTCGGCTTTACCGGATCCGATTCGGAGCCCTGTTTCCCGACCGAACCGTACGCGGGTCCGGCCGAGCGAGTACGATGCGAAATCGCCGACCGACTCGTCCGGGCGTCCCGACAGCTCCGACCGACTCGCTCGGACTCGAACCGCTCCGACCGACTCGCTCGGACTCGACTCGCACCGCGCAATGGAGACGTTTCCCGGCCGGGTAAGTACGATGCGCGCCGCGAGCAGTCCGACCGAGCTGCGCACTCCGGCTCGTAAGAGCTGTCGGAGCCGTACTTTGGGGGTCCGTGTCGGACCCCCAGTACGCGTAGCCGCGCGAGTCGCACACAGGGGGGACCCATGGGTCCCCCCTACCTGTGCGTGTACGGCGCGAATCGCTCCGCCGCGTACCCGCTGTAGGGGGCGCCCTTGTCCGACTCGCACCCATTGAGTCAATGGGAGCCCGCGTACGCGTTGTACGACCGGCTCCCATTGACATCAATGGGAGTCCGACCGACTCGAGTCCGATAACATACGGACGCATCGTACTCGTTCGGTCGGACTGCACGGGTCCGATTCGGTCGGAAATCTCTCCGGATCCGGCTCGGTCGGAGAAATTTCCGGCCCGAATCGGAATCGACCCCATAGTCTTTAGTCTGCTTTGTTAACCCTGGCCACCAGTAGCGCTGTTTCAATAAAGAAATAGTCGCTGTAACGCCTGTATGCGCAGAACCCAAACCCTCGTGTGCTGCTAGAATTAAGCCTTGCCTACGATCCATATTTGGTATTACTCTATCCCCCACTCCAGGAATCTGAGCATATGGAATGTTTTGTGCATCTAACTTGTAGGAGTACTTGAGTGGAAATTTCTTTGGTACTGCTGTGCTGCCTTTGCGTGAAGCATTGACAGCTACCATAATCTCGCCGTCTACTCTCGTTTTTGAACGAGTAACTGCAGCTACGGTGGCTGTGCGTACAGCCCCCTTTGCGGCTTCATCAGCCAATTAATTCCCTTCAACGTGAATGCCATCACGCTGATGACTCAGTGTATGTATCACGTGAGCCCTTGGTAGTTCGTTTCTCAACTCCACTACCTGTTCCCATAGCATTTTATGCTTAATTGTGCCACCTTTTGCATCTTTGAACCCGTTTTGTTCCCAATTATGTAAATATTCATTGTACGACTGTACACAGTAAAAGGAATCACACACAATTAGTGTGGGGAATTCGTGTTCCGTATTTACAAGTGCCAGTATCAGTGCTTTTAATTCTGCCAACTGAGCCGTGCAGTCTCCTAGAGATTGCGTTTTAGTGCAACTCGGATGGAACTTTCCATCGTGCATGCGACCTTTAACAATCGCACACGCAGCGCTGTAAGCTTGCTTACTCCCTATGGCCGGTTGAGCAGATCCGTCAGTGTAAATAATGTATTCATACTGAGCTAGAGGCAAAATCTCATTTGGAAGAGGATATTCTTGTTCCTATTGCAGAAATGCTTATGTTTTTAAACTTGGATCAAATCTGTATTCAACATCCGTTGCAGTAAGAGAATCAGCCCATTGTATCCATCTGGGATGTAAGGCTTTCGCATTTGGAATGCTAGCTTTTGTAACAGCTTCTAATGCTGGTACTGGGGTCACGACTATTATGCGCTTACCCTGAGCCAGAGCTCTTTCTCTTGCTACAGCGGTCTGCACTGCTGTCAGGATTTTTTCTGTTGAAGTGAAACGCATCTCTGCGTTTGTGTACAGGTGTGATTTGTATGCGATTGGTACCGTTTCGCCTTCTTTGAAAGTTAAATAAGTGTACCCGCATTGACCCGCTATTACTCGGATCACTAAGTTGCGTATGTTTACGCGTGTCTGTAAATGTTTTGAAGCTATCATGTCTTCCTGTAGGGAACGCAGGACATTTGTATGTTCCTGTGTCCACTGTCTGATTGAAAAATCAGGTTTTGTTAAGTCGTAGAAAGGTTTTACTCTTTCTGCGTAATCCAAAATGTATGTTCGAGCAAAATTTAGGAATCCCAGAATTGACTGTAAATTCTTCAATGATTTTGGAGGTTGGAGCAGCGCACACTTTTCTAAAAAGTTAGCTGCTAGGCTTTTCCCTTCACTTGACAGCTCATACCCTAAAAATAGGACACTGAGGTGGACAATTTTAGATTTTTTGAAATTAAATTTATAGCCCTCAGAGGCGAATCCCATAATAATGGTGCTCACCCTGGTCAAGTGCCTCGGTAAGTCATCGTCCGTCAGATAAATATCATCCACATAGGACAATGCTTCTTCATCCAAATTTTGGAGTAACTCTGTTACTCTTGCTGAAAATACCCCGGGGCTATTTTTATACCCTTGGGCTAGTCGACAAAATTGTCGCTGGGACCCTAACGCACTGAATGCGGTCAGATACCTGCTTTCAGGCGCTATATTTTGGCAGAAAAATCCATTTGAGATATCAAGTGTTGTTTTGTATTTTTTGCGCACAATGTTATTCATTAATGCGGCACTATGTGCATTTTGAACTGCAAATGTCTTTGTGCAAGTGTTTAAATGTCTGTAATCCAAAACTAAACGATATGTGTTGTCAGGTTTCATTACGGGAAACAAAGGATTGTTCATAGGTGAGGTGCACTTTTCTATCACCCCCTGGTATTCTAGTTGATCTAGGATCTCCCTGACTTGTTTTTTAGCTTCCTGCTTTATAGGGTATTGCCTTTGAGCATTTGGGGAAACTTTTAACGGGATCACGTGGTGGGTTGAATCCTCATCCCAACCAACATGATTTTTGTACAATGCTGGAGCTAGGGCAACCGCCCACTCCTGCACATATGCATGTTTTAAATGTATGGGAACGAGGTCGGAAAAGGCTGGAAAAATTACAGTTTCTCCCCTAGGGCACTCCATGACGAATGCTGGCGGCCAGTCTTGTTCTGCTAATAGAATGTCATAACCAGATGACAGATTTTTCCAAAAGAGACCTTTAATTTTTCTGGCTTTGTCCCCCTCCATCCGGAGTGTTATCTTATGTAACTTATGTGAGACACTTACCCGAGTATCAGGTGTTTCCACTGTGATATACTCACTCAACTCCGCTGTCACCAGAAATTCCTTCAGGTTCTGGCGAGCTATCGTTACTTCTGCCGCGCTGTCTAGCATCGTCAGAGCCCATTCCCCGTTCAGAAGCTGTGTCCTCAGAATTCTGGGCATGTCTGATCTTGAGACCTGCTACCTTCTTCTTCTTAAACTGAGGTTTACATTTTTGTTTATCTTCTTTTTTAGGTGCGTAGTCCGCAGCGCGTTGCGTGTCTCTGGACTTTGTACACTCCTCTGACCGTCCTTCCCTCTCAGAGTTTTTTGATGAACCCTGAAAGGAACGAGAGGAACGAGTATCAGTATCCTGATACCTGTCAGGTTTCTTAATATTATCCCTATTCCTGAGGTTATACCTCCTTTCAGAGGGCTCCTGTTGAGGAGACCTACCTCTGGATTGAGATCTGTTGTCTTTAGACTTTTGTTGTTTTTTATTTTCCCACTTCTTTTTAGAAGAAGTAGGTGTCTGCTTTGTAGTGTCCTTTTCAGGACTGTCCACCCGTTGTGGTTTTAATGCTTTCCCACCTAGACTGTCTCTACCTAGTTCTGCATATGCAGTTTCAATTATTTTGGGTAGTTCGTGTTGTTGATCTATCGGACCGAACTCCCTTAGGCGTTGGCGGATCGCCACTGAAGCTGCTTCCCCCTTAATGTTAGCTAGTATTATGGCTGATACCTGGTCAAAGTTATTTAGTAACTTCATCCCTAAGTTAAGGGCAGGTTCTGCTCCGTACTCATTTTGTATCTGTCTCAATACGTCAGGTATTACTGCTAAGGACGGGATACCATGTGTTCTGGTATATATGGCAGCAAAGACTGAACCCCAAGAGGTGCAATCCTCTACTTGTGGTGTGATCCCCATGGGCAAGCAGATTGTTAGAATTCTGTGTTTTTCATAGGTGGTAGTATTCGGGAATACTGCCTCAAGCTGAGTTATTTTCTGAGCTATCCAGAATGGTATTTGTTCTCGTTTTGCAGGCATTTTGCCCATTACCGCGTGTAATGTTTGAGGAGTAATTTCATTTCCAGTACCCTGAGCTGGAGTACTAGTTGCTGCACCTGGTGCAGGTTGGATTGTTAAAGTCCTCATGACGAATTGTCAGGTTTCTGTAGATTTTAATTAAATCTCTGTGTTGTACGAGTAATTCTGGCTGTGGCATTGTTCCAATGTCAGGGTGCGGTGTGTAAGCCGCTAGTATTGGCCATGTGGCCCCGTCTCCTCCGAGCGGGCCTAATCTTACTCTTTGTCGTACGTGGGGTAGGGCGCCATTAAACCAGTAATAATGTTCCTGGTAAGTGAGTGGAATCTCTATGTCCTCAAACGGGGCATATTCCGTTGGTGCATTTCCTCTCAAATAGTAGTGAAATGTCTTTGTTATGGCATTTGCTGCTGGGAGTGTAACCCATGAATAGAATACCTCTGTTTTGTTTGATTCGTGTGCCTCAATCACGAAAACTACTATGCCACCCGTGGCTGGTAAGCCATTTTCTAATAGTCTTAGGGTGACTGTCCTTCTGAATTTTGGTGCAATCTGTATTGCATCCTCAGGATCTTCTTCTCCCTCTAAAACGTTCAGGTCAGCTCTGTCTTCCCCTGCCTCGGAGTCAGTCATGTTTAGAGGAAGAAGTGTTCACAGGGAACTAAGATGAGGTGTTATGCACAATTTAGGAACTAAATATCCTTCAAGCTTGATTCACCAACAGCCAATAAATAGTATTCTCGTACTACTCAGCTGTGGCGGAGTTTGTGCCCACCCACTCCAGACGTCTCTGGGGTTTTGTGAGTAGGTTCTCTGAAAATAGCACGACTGAACTACTCAGATTCTACTGTTAAATAAGTACCAAACCAACGTTGGTGGCGCCATGTTGTGTAGTTCCTATAGTACCCACGCAGGACCTGCGCGTTTGGATAACATAAACCGTGGGCTTGGTGTTAGACTGACTCTGTGCACCCCCACCGCGTATGTTAGCCGGATTTGCATTAGCTAGCTCACAGTGCCACTAGAATCTCCTCTTATCGGGGAGAGATTAGTTTCTGGCAACCTTAGACCATGACAACCCAAATTCCTCAGAATCATGGAAACAATATACTACCTTTTGCTCAGTCACTCGTGCTTACTTATTCGGTTTGTCTCAGAGAGTTACACAGAATAAACAGTCTGGGCGTTTCAATAAGTATTTATTGAACAGTTGATATTCTAGTGTAAAATATATGTGCTGCAGAAACCAGCAGACAATAGCAGATATATATTATCAGCAGTACGATAAAAGCAAAGGGATAGAACAGTTCTACCATATTGCAATAATCATGAATACATACATGAATATAAAAAGCATTATGAAAAGTGCGCGTACTCCTACGATGCCTAACTAGATGTACCTGAGTGTACCTAGCATATGTGTAGGTCTAAAAGCCTAAGAGCCAAGAATCCTTCTAGGATTTAGTCGAACCCCCATACCTGAATAAAGAGAGTGTGGGACCCCGTCCTGGTCTCGAGTTGGACACCCTGCAAGGGCTGTGTCAGACCGTTGTCAGCTGGAGCGACTGCATGCAGGAGCCTCAGCGTCTCTGGTCAGTGTGTCAGCATGGAAGTCTCGGTTTCCTCTATCTTACCGGGGTAAGATGTGGTGTATTTATACCCTGAAGACTCTAGTTGCTTCGTATGGTTTGTATTGCCCTTGTTAGGCGTGAGGAAGACGTCAGGGGTGAACTTTGTACATATATATTATGCAGGTGGTGTATTCCTAGAGAGCCATGCATAATTGATGAGTACAGTGTGGGCCTGTGTTTGGGAAAAACCCTGCTGTATTCAAAACCACAGACTAGATAACGTTCAGCCCTCAGAGCTCGTTGTGTACTAGCGAGGACCAATGTAGGTGAAAGATCATGCCTATATAAGGAATCATGACTATAATAGGACATGTACAGTTATGACCGTAATAGGGCATATGCGGCTTTGACCACAATAGGGCAAGTACGAATATGACCGTATTAGGGCAAATACGAATACGTCCATTTTAGGGCATGTATGAACGGGTCTACATTAGGGCCTCTATACGGGACATAACAGAACATTCAACTGAACTGACAGGTCACAAGTTCACCATATTTTCAAGTTCAGCACACAAGGTTACAAATGCAAACAGCAGGTGTGGTTGACGTTTGCAAAAAATGACCTTATCCTATCTACTGTACCTTTCAAACATTTTTTACTAACCAATAAGAAACATGCTTTTTAAAGAAAGTAACATGCACCCTATTTTTGAATGTACAATGTTCTTAAACAGCCAATCAATTCTCTACTTTTTGAAAAACAGCACCTTGTCCACCATTTTAGATACCTCTCATTCTACCCACTGACTACCTCAGCTACAGACATCTTTTCATTACCATTCCATTCCATTCGATAACTTTATTTCGGTCTCAAGGACCATAAAAGTACATTGTCATAGAAAACACAAGAAGTATATACAATTGAGTAATGGATAATACGTGGCCATACAATTAGTTCATATACCGATAAAAAAGCTGTACATTTAAAAGCCTATTAACCGTAATAAAGTGCATTTTAGGTTCTTCTTGGACCTGGTCCTGATCCGGTAGTAAGATACAGTACAGTCATCTGTTAAAAAAACATATTCAAAAATCCATTACCAATAAAAACAATTGAAATTGAGGCAATAAAACCAGGGTAAAATGAATGGAAATAAGTGTAAAATACTACAACCGTGATTGCTAGTTTAAAAAGGTCCGCCGTACGTGCCACATTGAATTTAAGAAACGAGATACGGTGAAAACAATGGGGGCATGAGTGTCATACTTTAAGACTCTAAATGCCACAGCGCAATGTACAAAGCCTAAGTTCCTGCATAGTTGGATAAGCCAGCGCTGCCGAGGTAGTGTATAAGCGGGGCAGAAGAAGAGAACATGTAGCTCTGTCTCTTCCTTACAATTACAGGCAGGGCATCCACCAGAGTGGGTATTGGACCATTTGTTTGTAACGGCGTGGAGCAGTAGAGTCCCTAGTCTAAACTGCACATACAGTTTCCTGGTCAAATTTGGTTGGATATCATCCAGGAAAGGTTACATACTATACTCATCTTTGATTTGCATAAACTCGGCTATCAAACAGCCGCAAGACAAGCTTTCCTGGGTGACTGTAAGTTTATATGTTCTGTAGGATCTTACCAATTCCGACCGTGAAATTAAGGGGCATGATTCCTCGGGTGATCTCCATAGATCTACTTTACCCAGTTTGTTACAAAGGTCCCTTATATGCTTAAACCAGGGTATTTTTGTGGTGCCCGGGAAACTCAGGAGCTCTTTAAGCTCAGATCGATAGGTGGCCAATTCCGGGGTCACCCATAACCGCCGCCAGAAGGTTACAGGTCTTAGGGCAATCTCTTCGCTAATGGGCCTAATGCCCAAGTCCAAGCATAGAGGGGTGAGGGGGGTGCTGGCGGGGAGACCAAGCAACTGCCTCATGAAGTTGTTCTCTACCTTGTTCAGACTGGTAGTGGAGCAGTGCCCCCACAATTCTGCCCCGTACGATGTAGCACCCCTTGCTTGAGTTTTGTAGATTTCAGCTATTGGCCCCGCTGGTTTAAATGTAGAAGTTCTATGTAGTTTCATGAGCCCTCCCACTGTCTGAGCTAGCTTAAGACTTGCTTTGGTAATCTGCGGCCCCCATTCCAGATGCTCTGTCAAAGTGACGCCCAAGTAGTCGAAAAGCGACACTCTTTCAAGCAAGGTGCCGTTCAAAGATGGGTTAGTGCGAGACTTGTTGGCAGGATTGAAGACCATATATTTGGTCTTCAGTGTATTAATCTCCAGCCCCCGGTTCTTACAAAAGGCATCAAAGCTATCAAGAATGCGCTGGATTCCCATGGGCGACTTTGAAAGTAGAAGGGTGTCATCAGCAAACATCATCGCTGGGACCTTACCAGAGGCTAGCCTAGGGGCATCGTTGTTCTTGACCTTTCTAAGTTGGCCAATAAGTCCATTGATGAATAAACAGAATAGGGTGGGTGCGAGAACGCAACCCTGTCGTACCCCTTTGTTAACAGGAAAGCGGGGGGTTAATTCGCCATATTTCCCGTATCTCACTTGGGCAAAGTTTTCTGCATGAAGCCTCACTAAAATACTAAGGAGATAAGATGGAGTTCCCAGATCTCTAAGTACCTCCCAGAGTTTGTCCCTAGGTACAAGATCAAAAGCCGACTTCAGATCTACAAATATTAAATAGAGACTGCCATCCTCTATTGTCACCGTTTTCCAGAAAAGAAGTTGGAGTCTAAATATCTGGTCGACGGTAGAGGTGTTTTTTCTGAAGCCGGCTTGGTAGGGACTCAGGATCTCTTCTTCTTCCATCCATACCTGGAGGCGATCAAGAAGTACCCGTGCAAAGAGTTTCTGGGTAACATCAATTAGGCTGAACGGCCTATAGTTGGTAGGTAAAAGGGGACAGCCTTTTTTTAGGACTGGGACTATTTCTGCCCCAAGCCAAGTATCAGGGGGATCCATGCCATTTATGATGGCATTGAATAGGGCCCACAAATATGGTCCCCAAATTTTCGGCTCCTCCCGGAAAAGGTCCCCACGTAATTTGTCTAGGCCCGGTGCTTTCTTACAAGGAAGCTTGCTGATAGCATTTAACACTTCGGACATAGTAATCCCTATAACCACCTCCTGAGGAAACTCAATGGATGTTATTAGGGATTCAACATTTACAGTTGCAGCTTCCTTATTAGTGTGGATAGGGATTGGAAGTGATTCTCCCAAGCTTCAGATGCTATATTCGGCTCAATGGCTGGCTTCCCTTCAGTGTCGCCTGAACTAACTATTGCCCAGAAGATCTTCAGATCTTTATTGGATAGTGCAGATTTAAGGGTTTCCCATCTATCTAATTCCCAATTTTTTTTTGCTTGTTGGATGGTCTCTTTATACAGCACCTGATTTAGTTTGGTTCGATGCTTGTCCTTTGCTTTAACAGCATCGAGTAGGGCCTGCTTAGCTTTTTGACATTTTGTGTTAAACCAGGTACATTTTGACCGGATTTTTGCTCTGCGAAGGACCACTGGGTAAAATATATCTGCCAATTTTGATGTTAGCTCTGAGTGTGTTTTTGCAAACTTCTCAACGGCTGAGGGAGGACCATCTGCAAGGGCAACCCCCCACATTTTTATAAGTATTGGGATTACTATCTGGTAGACTGTGGCCAGCCTATGTGGTGACTGTTGGAATTGCCCCCACCTAATTTTCCTTCTATTATTTGTAAGTGTTAGTCCACTATTCTGGGTTGTAGGAATATGTTTGGAATTAGTGAGGCCCAGGTTCGGCAACTTGAGTTCCAGGATCAAGGCATTGTGATCACTGTCCTGCCTCATTATGACAGAGAAATCATAAACCTTTTGCCATAGTCTGGTTTCCACTAGGATGTAATCCAGCAGGGACGCTTGGCCTACTCTGTTAAATGTTAACTGCCCCGGAGTGTCTGATTTTGTTCGGCCATTGCACGCTCTTAGTGAGTGAGCTAGTGTGGTTGAGTTAATCTGGAGTGCCAGCGAGGACCAGGCTTTAATAGGTTGGATTTGTGTATCTGGGATTAACCATTGAAGATCTTCTTCACTGGGGATGGTGTTACTTGGATCAATAAGGGGTTCAAATTGGCAGTTAAAATCACCCCCTATGATCAGCCATATGGCTGGGTCAATGGTGGGAATAAAAAGGCCCAGTTGGTCTATGGTGGCAGATTCTTGGCTAATGGCAACAGGTCGGGAGTA
Organism: Calotriton arnoldi; assembly: GCA_963921515.1. Classification (NCBI taxonomy): domain Eukaryota; kingdom Metazoa; phylum Chordata; class Amphibia; order Caudata; family Salamandridae; genus Calotriton; species Calotriton arnoldi. Next base: position 22,508 of record CAWUFW010025663.1, read on the forward strand.
GACGTTGATAAGAGCGATTTTTATCTTTGTGGGGAAGGTGAGTACAACACACTGGATGTCACTCGTAGGGTTGGGCAGCTTCTCGGCTCTACAGCCCAAGTGTGAACCTACCCAGATGGATAAACCCCCTGATGGTCTACCCCTCACCCCTGAGCTGGCTGGGATATTGAGTGTAGCAAAGCTTACCCTCTGATGGTCTTCCCTAGCCCAGGGTTCCTGAAACATACATATATCCTGTCTGTCCACAAAAAGCCCCCAGTCTGGGCAGGAGAGTTTACTTTTGAGCCCAGCAAGATTCCAGGATAGGACCCTCAGTGTATTACCTTGCACTCTTTTCCCATCAAGGGCCTCAAGTGTACTAGTGCTAGGAATTTGGGTATCCCTCAATTGAATTGTGTGGTAACTATCTGATAACCTCGTACCCACACTTTTCCGGAAGATTTACTCAGAGGGGCGAATAATGTGACATCAGGTGATCCTCTCATTTGTGCCCCAGCACCTTCTAGTCCAATGGTCTGCAGTATATCTAATTTGTGGTCCTTGCTTGTTGCCCCCAGCCCACTACACTCATCAAGTTCAATATCCAACCACTGCCTTCCAGGTTTCCCGTCAGGAGTTGGGCTCACCTCTTGTCAGTCTACCTCCTCCAGAGTTCCATATCTATTATTTACTGGTATATTAAACAATAAGGGCCTGGGGGGGCATCCCATCTCCCCTCAGATGGAGGGCTTACTTGCCATCTTGGAGTGTTTATTTATTTATTTATTTATATAGCGCAACATTCATCCCATCGGGATATCACGGCGCTGAGGTAGCGGACAATGGTGGGTGGGGCTGGTGCTGATTCCCTAAGTAACATCAATCTTTAGGGAATAGGTGTGTTTTGAGTTTCTTCCTGAATGTAGTGTAATCCTTGATCAGCCGTAGTTCTACTGGAAGCCCATTCCAGTGCAGTGCAGTGCAGTGAGTGTTGGAGGTAGTATGGCCCCTAACTGACATTTGGTGTTGGATATAGAAAAAATCCAATGGGTAGAGCCTAATTCCTGTTAATGGGTCTTGGTGGCATGTAGTCTGGTTGAGTAGATTGCTCACAGTTTTGGGATTTTTAAAATTTAGAATTATGCAATCCCCTTGCTCTGACTTTTGACGATTTCCCACCCAGCCTACTCTACGGACCATTAAGATTTCACCTGCCCTGCCGTAATCAAACTGCCTGTGCTATGCTAGCCAGAACAGGCATTTGTTCCTGAGGTCAAGTTGTGATTCCCTCTGATTGGTTCTAATTTCGGGGTTTCCTGCCAGTATGATTACGTACGGGGAACAAGCAGGGGGTAAATTTATGGTCAGCAGATTTGCTGTTTCAGGCCTATCAACAGTGCGTTCTACCCTCGCCCGCCCACTTACATTCCCACTAGGCCCATGTAGAGGGGGGCTGTTTTTGTCCATGTCCCTTATAGAGGGAGCTACATTTTTGCCACCAGTCTCATAATTAGTACTCGTGCATGCCTGGTGATTATTGACATTCAGATGCCTTATCTCTTGAGTTGTGGTGGGACCAGCATTGGTCTGTGCACCCAACCCGTCCGGAGATATTAGGTTGAGAGTGTCCACCTGACAGCCAGAGTCAATCCCCCTTGCTATTGTGTGGGCGGAGTTTGTGTTAGAATTTGTTTGTCTACTTTCCCCCAATGTTACCAATTTATCTAGGCGATTAAGTAAGGGGGCCAGTTCTTTTCTTACAATAGCTCTTAGTTGATTCTTCAAGTCAGTCAGGAGATTCAGTGCCCAGGTAGGATGATTCATATCTACTCTGGTGGGCGGTGGGCCGTTTGAATTTTCGTCCTGCTTCTCACCCTCCTCTATACTGGATATTGGTTCCTCACACGGTTTCTTTCTTTTGGGGCCCGCCTCAAGCGTTTGTTTGCGCTTCCCATTCTTTGGGATGGTAGTGGTATTCCTACCTCTACGTGCGGCTTTTTTAGGTGGGACTTCTAAGGGGTGGTGGTGTCGTTGGTACATCCAAAGGGACTTGAGTGGCGGTTTGCTGAGTGGGTAAGTCGGACGCTGGAATACATAGGTCAGGGGTAAGTGACAGACGCCTCTCCGTAAGCTCAATTTCTGTGTTAACCACCCCTATAGCCCTCTGTAACATCTTGTCAATCGAAGTTGGTGGGAGTGTAGATAAACCGGTAGCTTTTGGTTTTGGCAGGCATGTGCGCTTCCCCATTATGCAACCTGTTTCAGCCAAAACCCCAACTGTCCCACTAACAACACCCCCACACAGGGCTACTTTTGGAATATAATGTATACAATCAACTATACGAGTATTTAGAGGTAGTTAAAAAAATAGTCCAACTACAAAATACAACAGGGAGGAGGACAACCTAATATTTGACGACCAACAAACTAATACCTATACAGTTCTCTGAATCTCCGTAGGGCTTATGTAGTGATCCAGTTATAGGCGACCCAATCTGTGGTGATCATGTAGGAATTAAATGTCACAGTCAGACCCGAGATCTAAGCAAGTTTGTACTTAAAAGTCCCAAATGTTCGTATATTAGGAAGAAGGAAAAAAACGTAGGGCCAAACAATCTGGTAGTCCCACTCTGAGTTTTTTCCCCTCTTATGTCCAGTGTATTCAAAGGCGGTTATTACCAGATGGCTGCAATAGATCCTTCAAGGTGAATGGATGTATACCAGTTCAGAGCGATAAGCCAATACAAGATCATTAAATCGGGAGGCTTACCCGTTAGGTTAGTCACAGTAGGATGAGACCATGAGGGGTGCCCCTGCCCTGCCTCTTCCTGTCGCTGATGGGCACAGACGGGCCAGCCCTTGGCCCGGGCACGCCCGCGCGCGGCCCGCGCCGCGGGAAGCCCTGCCCACTTTTGAGCACCTCCTGGCACGAAACAACGCATTGGCGCCTCCCCGGCGCTTGGAATTATGGGGTATGAAGTCCCCCTCATGGCAGCAGCAGGGTGGTGGCGGCTGGTGGCAAAAGGAAAACAAAACAGGCTCCCGCGCCGCGGGAAGCCCTGCCCGCTTTTGAGCGCCTCCTGGCGCGAAACAACGCATTGGCGCCTCCCCGGCGCTTGGAATTATGGGGTATGAAGTCCCCCTCACGGCAGCAGCATGGTGGTGGCGGCTGGCGGCAAAAGGAAAACAAAACGGGCTCATTACTTCCAGACATCCCTTCAAGATGCTTACAGTATGGATTGTTGGGCACAGCTATGTTTTCTGGTGCAAAAGGTATGCTGAACGCAGAGGTATTGACAAAGACCTAGCTTTGCAAAATGTGGATATTAAATGGATTTCACAGAGAGGATTAAAGTGGCACCAATTGATGCCTTTGGTTAAAACCTTTTTGCATCACCAACCCCCTAACCTCATGATTGTGCACTGTGGTGGCAATGACCTAGGCACATTGACTGGGGTAGGTCTGGAAATGCTAATGAAGGACACCTTTGCACAATTGATGTTGCTTTTACCTCAAACTGTCTTTGTATACTCTAATATATGCCAAAGACAGAAATGGAAGTGGTCAACTCAATTCTGTCCACAGTTTGAGAAAGCTAGGAAGAATGTCAATAAAGCTGTTTCTGCATACCTCAGAGATGATAGAATGGGGTCCATCTACAACAACAATATACGTTTTGATATGGATGACATCTACAGAAGTGATGGAGTACACTTCAGAGATCAAGGAAATAGAGTCTTTCTCAACAACCTAAAGCTGTGCATCCGCACTTACATGTAGCTACAACAAACTCATAATGAAAACAAGGGCTCTTTTTTAGAGCCACCCTATAACATAATAGTAAATATTTTAAAAAAATTCACATACATATTTTTAATTTTTTTTTTGTGGATTCGCGCACCCGAAGCGAATCTGCAAAAGCAGGAATTCAATGTACTACAACACAATACACTTTTCAAGTTTAACTATTAATTTTTAATTTGATATATTTTTAACAACTCTATACATTGTAATCTTGTTTTTAACTGCAATCCCAGTAACTCTTTAAAACAACTTCACAAATAAAACACTACCTTCTAAATTATATACTGCTTAATTATTTATTTAAGGTGAATTCGCGAACCCAACGCGATGTTACACGGGGGGGCTGCGCTGAGAGCCGCGTTGGGGTCGCGACTCCAAACTCGAAAGAAAAAAAAAACGCCCCACTTTCATTATTTGGTATGGGCCCCGGGGACCCCATCCCCCGGGGCCTGCCAGCAGTTATTATTCGGAAAAAAAAGGAGGGGGACCGTGTGGCCCCCCTCCTCAGGCCACTTATGGCCCTGGGGACCCCATCCCCCGGGGCCTGCCACTATTTATTTATTTTTTTTAAAAAGAGGGGGACCTCGTGGCCCCCCTCTTCAGGCCAATATTGGCCCCGGGGACCCCATCCGCCGGGGCCTGCCACTTTTTTTTTTTTTTTGAAGAGGGGGACTGCGTGCCCCCCTCCTCAGGCCAATAATGGCCCCAGGGACCCCATCCCCGGGGCCTGGCCTCAGCGTTGGGGGCCCTGGGGGGAGCCCCAATGCCCCCACGGTCCCTGCCGGCTCACCGCCTCCTGCGGGAGCCGGCATTGCTTTTGGCAAGGGGAGCTGCTAACATGCAGCGCCCCTTGCCCAAAAGCAATTCTGCTTTGCTTTGTTGAAACGAGAGCAGGCGCTTCAACGAAGCAAAGCAGTGTTTGCTATGTCAGGGTGGGAGCCGTGCTCCCGCCCTGCCATAGCAAATAGCAATGTCCCGGGGGTGGCCACCCCGGGACATCGCAGGAGCCAGCCCTGGAAGGTGGCGGTCCCCAGGCCCAATTTACAAATTCAATGCCCCGGGGAGGTGATGGTCCCCGGGGCAGTGTGGGGGGCTTGAGCCCCCCCACACTAATTATTTATCAAAGCCCCGGGAGGTGGCAGTCCCCGGGGCTTGGTGGGGCCAGCGAGGCCCCCCCACCCTATTTTAATAAAGCCCCGGGGAGGTGGTGGTCCCCGGGGCTTGGGGGGGCCCACGAGGCCCCCCGCCCTTATAAAAATAAAGCCTCGGGGAGGTGGCGGTCCCCGGAGCTTGGAGGGCCCGCGAGGCCCCCCACCCTATTTTAATAAAGCCCAGGGGAGGTGGCGGTCCCCGGGGCTGCGGGAGCCCCCGCGGGCCCCCACTATATAATAACACATTGCCCCCGGGACCTGGCCCACCCGGGGGCTTAAGGAAAACGAAGCACGGGAGACCGCGCTTCGTTTTTTAAAAATTTTCTCGGCGGGATTCGCGCACCCAGCGCGACTTCTGCCGAAAAAACAAGAAAATGTTGATTTTTTTGGCTGACCAGCCCTAGGGGTCAGGGTGTTTCTACCCTGACCCCTTTCCTACATTTACACCATTTTTCAACCTTTTTGATGTGACTCGGTTCTACCGAGTCACAAAATGGCTGCCAACACACTCTGGTTTAGAGTGTTGGCAGCCAATAAGAATGAAGCTCGTGCTCGGGAGGATTTGCGGTTCCTCCTTGGTGCTCAGATATCGATATTTTTATTTTTTGAATTTCTCAGGAACTACTGAACGGATTTACACCATTTAAAAAAAGGTCGCTTTCTGAACCAAGAGCTACCTTTTTGCGAAATTCGGTGTAATTCGGTTCAGCAGTTCGGGCTGTAGCCTGTTCCAAAATTCCTATGGAAATTAACATGGGGAAAACGCGTTTTGGGACTCCCCTTGTTTCTCGGCCCCCACTTGACGAATCACCCCGAAACTTTCAGGACAGGAGCTGACCTGAGTGAACCATTAATTTAAAAAATGTTCCAAACATTCGTCAAACGGCACCAAAGATATTGGCAAAAGAAAAAACGCTTTTTGAATAGAAACAAGGTCCTAACTATAACTATCTACTGGCAACCGCCAGTAGCTAAGATATATATATATATATACTGAAGAGGGCGTTGGCCCGAAACGCGTCTGGCAGGAAACCAGAAAAGGACTTTGTTCATGTCGTGTGCCCTTGCTTTGGCATAATTTCCACCTGGGAGTGCATCCCACCTAGAGGCAACTCTCTTTGTATTATATATATATATATATATATATATATATATATATATATATATATATATATATATATATATATATGCAAGCACAATTGAGACAATCCAGGTCTCAAACAAAAGACGGCACTCTCGGGAATTCTTTTCGTGATGCCGTAACATATTGACTGTTGTAAGTAATATACGTTTGGCAATGCGCTGCTTCAACCTAGATCATGGCAGTATAGTACTGTGCTTTCAATGTCCAATTGTATGAGTCAACCGCTTATTGTGAAGCCGCTGTCATGTTTTCCACTTAGACAGTTTATTGTATTTAGTATACATTTTTAACTATCATTGCTAATCACTGTGTCATCGCCCATTTATTAGTATAGCATTGTTTCTTTTCAGTTATGTGTTGACTTGGTGGTTTTGGTATGGTACCAAAACCACCAAGTCAACACATAAATAATATGTTCAAGAGTACAACTCAAAATTTGTTTTGATCAACACTATAACTTCAGGATATTTCTCTATGACCCACTGGTCCATATAAGCTATCCTTTAAGAAGCAAAGGGTCTACATAACTGAAATCTGGAGCCCATTAAGGCGCTGCCCGTCGTTAAGAGTCGAGAGGATAGCCCCTCCCACCTTTTTTCAAAGCATGAAGAGTGTCAATTTGTCAGGCTGAGCAAAGATCAGTCTGACAGACACTCTCCATTTTCGGATCAGGCAGACAGGCACTACATGTGCTAAATGTGCAGGCTGCTTGAGTCAAACTTTGATGGCCAAAGTTTTCACAGCCCCGAGGCTGTGACTTCCTCAGACCGGCAAAATGCTGTGAGGTTCTCTCCCTTGTGACAAGGGGGTGCATCACTGATAGACTTGGACCTGGGTGCTTCAGTTTTAAGTCCTGAAGTACCCAGGGCTGACTGTCCATCAGTAATGCCTCATCACAGAATGGAGTGAAGTCAACAAGTCTCGCTGACCCCCTCCCACTCTGTGAAGAATAAGGAAAGTCCTCCTTTCATTAGCTGATCCATGACAAGGTTAGCCAATGAGAGGAGATGGTGGGATCTTCTGGCAGTGCCTTCCCCAAAACCTCCAGGAACCCCTAAGGCTTCCCTCCTTCCACCCAGTCACTCGTGCGGCCCTGTAACTTTTTGTATTAATGTTGGGTGCATGTGTGTATGTATGAATGTATGTGTATTTGTGAATGCATGCTGTGAATGTGCGTGTGTATGTGCCTGTGAATGGTGGGTGTATTATGTGTGTGCTTGTGAATGCATGGGTGTGAGTGCGTGTGCATGTCGATGGGTGAGTATGAGTATGTGTGCTTGAGCACGTGTGGCCCACGTACCTCACTGCGCAGACACATTACTGGCCACCACTGAAACCATGTTGCAAAATCGTGGCTTCAGGAACATTGTACACGATTGCATAGGAAAGGGATTGATGTGCACCACTAGGACGGCATACTACCTGATAATTCTCTCTGCTCAGTATGGCTTTGCTTGAAAGCAACTCCAGAAAATGTCTTGCTGTCTCCATCTGTATGAAAATATGAGTTTTGTGACCATAGACAGCCCTCAGTCAAATCGGATAATGTCAGGAAGCAGGGTGGGGATTATGCTCACTGCAGGTGTGGAGGCGGTTTGCTAAATCAGCTCACACTGGGTGCCTTTTACGAAGGCAAGTCTGGCGGTCGCCATGGAGTGTGGATGCTGTCTGAACAGTAGCTGCGCATGCGCGGAGGACATGTTAAGCTACCTGCTGGCAGTGAACTACGCTTCCGAGCAGGCCAGCAACTCTTGCATGTTTTCAGAGAGATGGCGGCTGTCTTGGATTACCAAGCCATGTGATGCTTCATTTCAATTTGTAGGTTTCTTTTTTTTTTTTAACTGCGAGAATGATAGTGGTTAAGAGCTTACCCAAAGAATGTCTAAAAGCATAGAAGAATCTGTTGGTGTAGACTGCCTTACAATCCCATATCCCTCATCTAACCCACTTTATAGCCTCATATGCAGGAGACTCATGTTAGTAAACAGAGATGCTAGTGGAGAGTTCGATTAATTAAACTGTGGAGAATTTATTTTGAATATTTCCTTTTGTTCAAGAGACTTTATAACCAGAGAACTGGAGAACTGGAAGTGATAAGGATAATGATGTTCTGCTCTATGCTGTCTTTCTTATAAAAATAATTTGTGAAGTGTGTTATGTTTTATTCAGTTCAAACAATGCATGTGAATTTAATTGGCCCATTTTTATGTGGATTGCAATGTTTAAGTGTTTAGCCTGCTTAAAAACTCTCGTAAATTATGCAAATATGGTGAAGAATGGAGTTAGGATTAGAAGTCTGATCTCCTGGTTTCCCGACGTGCAATTTGATTGCTATACCAGTCTCTTCTTCATTGTTGTTAGTTTATTTAAATACAGCTACTGTTTTGATGGAAAGTTAGAAAGTTTTATATAGGAAATCACAATTTATTACTGCAGCACTGGTGCATAAAAATAAAGAAGCGAGCAATGGGGCAATATTGCAATGAAAACGTGATACTGCAAATCAGATAACTTGGAAATTAATGATCAACAAGTGACTAATGTCACTCTGAACCTTCCTGGTAACTTGCATTGTGAGAATCTCCTATTGAAGTAGATAACAACACTTTCTTGGAATAAATTATGATGCAACTCAAGCTCGTTTTGATCTCTGCTGTGACCTCGCAACTGTGTTGAGTAGCGACTAAGAGCCTTGTTGTACTTTCTGGGAGTGTCTGCTCCATTTCAGCTTCAGGTACAGTAGATGGAAAGACAAAATACTGACCTTTTGCTCCATGAATCGTTCCAAGGCAGTTACATCATGTCGAAACTGTATAACTCCAGTAATTGCACTTAATAATATCAGTGCTCAGGCAGAGCAATAGCTTTAAAAAATAAGTCCTGATTTTTAAAAAGGGATTAAGAGAGAATTTCCCCAAAAGTAGTGTATTCTCTGCACATGCCTTAGAGACTAAAGCTGTTTGAATTAGCAGCCCCTACCTAGCTGATATTTATCCGGCAGAGATACCTTTCACTCCACCATCAGGTCAACCAAGGTGCAATGCTAATTCCATGAAAGATGGTGGTGTCTCAGCTACTTCCATCTACAGTGGCAGATCATCCCCATGTTTGAGAGACTTAGCATCTTGAAAGACCGTCATTGGCCTTTGAAAGTTTGGGACCTTTTCTTTGCATCTTCTTCACTTAGAATCAGTGGCGGCTCCTCCGCTAAGGCGGAGGAGCGTCGCCCCACTACCTTCAAGCAGGAAAATAAAATAAAAAAGAAATGATAATAACGTAATGTTATTATCATTTTATTTTGTCCTTCTGCTGTGGCAGCTTGCCTGAGGGGGCGGGGCGGGGCTGCAGAGCAGGGGAGGAGTGGTAGAACCCTCCTTAAGTGTGCAATGACTGTGAAGCACCTAAGATGGCAGACGCACACTGAGGGCGCTCCGCATCCTATCCCCTAATTATCCTGATCATCCTGCCATCCAAAGGGCCTAAAACGACATCACCCACACGGATATCGTGCGCTTGAGTCTACTGCACCCTTTGCTGTGCTCCCTGTGATCGCGCTGTGTTTAGTGGCTGAGCCTCCAGAGACGCGGCCTGCTGCCCTGAGGGGGCCTGGCTCTGGCCTACCTGCTTGTATCTTTGCGGCCCTTGTCGGGGCTCTGGGTCCTGCTCTGTTGCCCTCACACCGGCCAGGAGCCTGCACGACCGGTGGTCTTGCTGCGATGACAGGGCTCCGCCTCAGGAATTGACCGACACCGCCGCTGGGCCCTGCATATTGCTGTGTGCTCGGACTCCCCTCCGAGAGGCCTCCAGCTCGCCTGGGACCGGGGCAGGGCTGGTAGTCTAGGCCCCGCTTGGGACTACACATCGTAAGGCCCGGCTGACGCAGCGCTGGGCTGGCTGGAAGCGGAGCAACCCTGGGGCTGCTGTGGACTGATGAGGCGGTACGAGCCGGGCCTGTGTGGACAGTAGCGGTGCCGTGGCTCCGGGCCTGGCCTGCCGTGCTGCAGCTCCACGCCGACTGCTGAGAATCCTGCTGGCGAGCTCATTCCTCGGCCGCGATCAGCGGAAGACGCAGGAGACGGCCTGGTGAGTGGAGAGACCTGCCCTCCGCGCGGACCTGCTCCCGATCTGGCTCTGATTTGCCGCCTGGCTCCTGGGGCTTGTGGGGTGCCGTGGACTAGCCCGGAATCCTGCTGGCTTTGCCGCCCCATGCTGGGGGCTGCGGCTGGGACCTCTCGCTGCCTTGCGGTGGTGACGTGTCAGGCCCCCCCTTTTTTTCTTTACCTGGAGCGGCGGTCGCCACGCAGGGTGACGTGTGCAATGGACTCTCGTGAGGTGCACGGGGCATGCTCAGGCCAGAGCAGCCCTCAAGTCAGTAGAGTGGGCCTGCTGGAGCTTGGCGGTCAGGGCTCCGTCCCAGCGGTGGGCCCGACGCCGATCCTTGCAGTGCCTGTGCAGTACGTGTACCTGGCGATCGTACCCCTCTGGGACATAGGTGGGCTGCTGCTGTCGAAGCTGAGCCTCATTATCGCATCCCCAACTATTCTTCCCCTGACAGTGAGGTCATGGTACTCGTCCGGCCGGAGGAACAGTGGGGAGAAGCTCTGGACCTCTGACCAAGCTGGTGTTATCATTGGCCTCTCCTAACTGCAGTTGGGTCTCTGGACTGTTGAAGGTGTGCCGTCTATGTAAGGTAGGCCTGTGGAGTGCGCCAGTGGCATTCATCCTGGACGGGGGGGCACGGAGGTCCTTCGGGCCTAGGCCCCCTGTGCAATGCAACGCAAGAGAGACAGCGGCACTCACACCTCCCGCAATTTAATGTTGTACAGCACAGGGATCAGTTCGGGCCTAGGCCGTGACCGTGTGTTCCCGGCGTTGGAGTGACCAGCCGGCACCAAATAACGTGTGTTGAGTGCGCTGAGACAGAGGTCAGCGCTGGTTGGAGCCCCCTGGGAGCCCTCCTCCCCCTCGAGACTGTACATTACAAGTCTATTGTGCCGCCAGACCCATATGCCCAGTGCACAGCAGCTAGCCATGGGCCGCCTTCGCTCTACCTCTACCCAGAGTGGCCCCCCTCAGGGTGCGGCCGGGGATGCACCGGGGAGTGCGGGGAAATCTGCTATGCCTGGCCAAGCGGACCTCTCTGCTAAACTGGACTCAGTACTAGCTGCGGTGGAGCGGATTGGCACAGCGTTAGATCAAACTCGGACCTCTTTTGAAGGCAGAATAGACAATGTCACCTCTGACTTCATGCTCCGTGCAGATCACCAGAAATTGTCTGAGCGCGTGCAAGGAGCGGAGACTGCACTGGCAGAACTTCAGCCCAAAACCCGCTATCACACTGGGACGCTACAAGCTCTACTAGACCGGATTTGCACCCTCGAAGAGAAACTGAGTGATGCAGAAGTTCGCTCGCGTCGCAACAATGTGCGGGTGATTGGCCTCCCGGAGGGGGCTGCGGGGCGCGATGCGGTTGGGTATGCAGAGTCCTGGCTTAAGGAATTGCTCCCTCCTGGGACACTCTGCCCCCAATATGTGTGGAGCGGTCGCACAGGGTCCCTGCCCATAAACTTCCTCCCGGGTTTGCCCTCGCCCTTTCCTAATTCGTCTGTTGAACTTTCGTGATCGTGATGCAATATTGAAAGAAGTCGGGCGCCACCCAGGGCCCAAGGTGCAGAACGTCTCGGTCTCGTTCTTCCCAGACTATACTGCTCAAGTGCAGAGGAGACGTGCTAACTTCGGAGCAGTGAAGCAACAACTGAAAGCCAAGAAAATACGCTACTCTCTTCTATTCCCAGCCCGCCTCTGGGTGATTCACAGTGGCACAGCGTGGTTCTTCGACTCTCCATCTGACGCTTGAGACTGGCTTGAAGAGAATAGTTTGGCAACGGTCCCTAGGCCACGAGAAGATGCCGCATCACAGAGGCGATACAGGGGAAGATGTCGGAGGGGCAGAGGCGGAGGGTCGCAGCATCGTATCTCGCCTGTCAGTGCCCCAGACCCTGAGCAGATTCTATCAGAACGCCAAGACGCCTTGCACATTGCTTCATCACTCCAATCCGCCGGACGGATGCCTGAGTCCATTTCATCACCGTCCAGTTCCGGGGGAGACACTGACTCTCTACAGGCCTGGTCTGCTGATCCAGACGCTCCCCACCCTCCAGTGGTCACGCCTCAAACAACGGACAAAATTGTCTAGTATAGTAGTCAATCTCATTTGTCTCCATAGTATGTATCTGTAGCCTACTAAAGATCTGTCACTGATCCCCACGCCCACAATCCGGCACACTAAACCGCACAATCGCACCACAATCCACGCCTCTAGGAACGCCCTGGGAAGCCATTTCTTACTGTTATGTAATCAGGGGATGAGTCCTTAGCAGCTACCTCCCTCTCACTCACACCCCTTTGCAGTCTACTTCTGACTTCACGTTAATCGCCATGGTTGGGCATATAAGTTTGGGTCAATCCCCCTTCGGGGTCGCTCTTTTGAAGTTCTTACACCTAGATTGAATATTATTAATTGTCTCCCCATTTATGTTGCCTTACACAGTGACCTGCGGCCGATTCTGCTACGTCAACACACATTTGCTGCTGCGCTGTCCAGGTTTTCTAAGCATACATCACACACATGACGCATATCAAAATAATTTCCTGGAACGTTAGGGGCATTCATACCCCAGCGCGCAGGTATGCCATATACGCTTACTTGTGGCGCAGATCCGCCGGGATTGCACTCCTACAGGAGACGCACTTGATGGGCCTGATTCACAGAACTAACTTACGTCAAAAACGTAAACGTAAACGTAAACGTAAAGTTAGTACTTTTTAGGTATTCACAGAATACACTTACTCATTTTGGTATTCACAGAATGAACTTACTCATTTCGGTATTCACAGAAGTTAGTAGTCCTAAAGTTAGGACTACTAACTTCTGTGAATACCGAAATGAGTAAGTTCATTCTGTGAATACCAAAATGAGTAAGTGTATTCTGTGAATACCTAAAAAGTACTAACTTTACGTTTACGTTTTTGACGTAAGTTAGTTCTGTGAATCAGGCCCGATCAGTTTAGATGCAGGCAGACTCAGCACCGCTGGCGCCGCCATGTATACAGCACTAACTACTCATCACAGGCCAGGGGCGCCCTGATATGGGTGAAGGCGGGGACCCCATGGGAGGAGGAGGAGGAGGAGGAGGAGGTTGTGGTCTACCCGGCGGGGCACTATGTGTGTGTCAGGGGCAGGCTCAATGGCCAGATCCTCCTGTTGGGTTCCATATATGCTCCTAATTCCGACCAGAACGCGTTCCTTGGCAGCCTCTCCACCACGCTTTCTAGATGGGGGGTATCCCTTGGTGGCTAGTCGGGGACTTCAACTCGGTCCTCGATGTCTCACTTGACCGCTCCTTCCCCCCCTTACCCGCACCAATGCTTCCTCTAATGCGCAAGCCCTACAAGCCTGGCTAGGACACTGGTCCCTTATAGATGTATGCCGTGCATGACATCTTGACTTGAGAATATACTCCTTTTACTCGCCAGTTCATGACCTCCATGTGCGCCTTGACTGCATCCTGGCAACATCGGCCCTACTCCCCTTGATTAGTGACACTAGCTATCTAGGCCGTACGCATACGGATCATAATCCCCAGATCATGTCACTAAGCTGGGAGGCTAATTCCCCTTCACTCCCTGCCTGGCGGTTGCAGACGGCGGCACTAGAGGACCAGTCCTTCCGCTGCTCCTTGGAAACCGCAGTTGTCGGATATTTTGCACAAAACGAAGACTTCGCAAGGTCCCCCCTGGTACAATGGGAGGCCTTTAAGGCCACCACGAGAAGTCACTGCCTGGGCCTAACCTGGAGCATCCGCAAGCAATTGGATACCTCGCTTGCCTCCATTGAACGGAAGCTCCTTCACTGGGAGACGCTGTCAGTCACTCACCCCGGGGCGCGGGCTCAGCTCGAGGTCCTGCAGGCAGACCGGCTAGATCTACTGGAAAAGTTGCGTTGTCACAATTACCTAGCTCACTCTACTCACACCCACGCAACATCAGACTGGGCAGGCAAACTGCTTGCGTACCTGATTAGACAGGAGCACCCACATCATCCCATACAAGCAATAAAGGACGAGCTCGGTCAGATAAGATATACCCAGAGGGACATACACGAGGCCATGACCCGACATTACACCACATTGTATGCATCTAGCACGCATGGCGACGCCCAGCAAATAGGTTAATTCCTGGATTCTGTACATCTACCTTCCCTATCTGTTGCCCAATTCCTAGAGCTGGACTCCCCCTTATCTGTGGAAGAGATTAGGGTGGCGCTAACGTCCCTTACATCGGGGAAGACCCCGGGCCCTGATGGGTTCCCCGCAGAGTTTTTCAAATCCTATGCAGAGACACTGATGCCCTGTTTACATTCACTCTTCATAGCAGCGCTTGACAGCGCAGCTCTTCCTCCCTCTATTTGTACAGCCAATGTTGTTTCCTTGGTGAAGCCGGGCAGGGATCCCACAGCCCTAGGATCCTACAGACCACTAGTGATTCTCAATACCGACTACAAAGTTCTTGCGAAAGCTCTTGCCAATCGGCTTGCTCCCCATGTGCCCTTCCTGGTACACTCAGACCAAAATGGTTTCATTCCTGCCCGGAACACCACACTCAATCTCCGCCGCTACTTTAGAGTAGCCGAGTATGCTCCCCTTAACTGGCCCCGCTCAGGATGCCTTGTGCTGGACCTTGAGAGGGCGTTCCATTCTCTGGAATGGGACTATCTCTTTGCTGTGTTGCCAAGGTTTGGCATTGGCCCCTATTTCCTCAGCTTGATTCAGCTGTTATATAGGCATCCAACGATCCGAGTCAAGACAGGACCCTACATATCGGACGCTGTCCGGGTGGGTCGTGGGACCCGTCAGGGCTGCCCACTCTCCCCACTCCTCTTCTCCCTGGCTGTGGAGCCCCTGGCGACGTTCATACATCCCCGGGTAGATATGGGCATCCCCTTAGGCGACGACATACACACAATCTCGTTATATGCTGATGACCTTTTATTGTATGCCAGAGATATTCATGATATGCCCTATACACTGAACACAGCACTGTCACAATTCGCCACGGTTTCAGGCCTCAGGGTTAATGCCGCAAAATCCACTAAACCCCATTCACACTGTCCACTCCAAACTCATAGTACTCATTGGGGGGGTGTTCAGGTGTCTTGGTGCACAGGTACCTTCCGATATTTAGGTATCCACATATATCGCACCAAAGCCGACCTATTTGACGCAACGTCACTAGAGCCACCTCCTCTATCTAATCGCAGATGACATTCTGGAGGTCGCTCCCTCTGTCTATCTCGGGCAGAGTGGCTCTGGTGAAGATGGTGGTTCTTCCACGTCTGCTTTACTATTTCGCCACCCTGCCAATTTACATACCCCCCTCCTATTTTAGCAAACTGGAAATTAAGGTTAGGGATTTCATTTGGGGCACGTCTAGGCCCAGGGTCTCCATCAGGAAGTTGTATCTGCCAGCGGGACAGGGTGGATTAGCAGTGCCTAACCTTGAGAATTACTACTAAGCGGCCCAGATACAATGGGTTGTCAGATGGTTGGCCTCGTGGCACTTACCAGACACCGCCACACTGCGCCCTCCCCTGACCCTTCATGCTTTGCTTCGTATGTTTCACCCCTGCGCTAAGCCCAGTAGAGTGGATTCCTTGCTGCTCTCCATAGCATATAAGTGCTACCGTAGAAGTTTGTATATCACTCGCGCTACCACACCATATGCCCCTGCAATTCCACTGCTGGGATCACCGAAAGGCGGTTCATCCATCACAGCGGCAGAGTTGCGCGGTTGGGAAGCGGCGGACATTCATTACACAGGCGACCTATTTAGAGACGGAGCCCTGATCCCCTGTACAGATTTAATCTCAGAAGATGGCCTACCCCCGGGACACTTCCTACTACACCGTGCACTCATAGCCTCACTTTCATCGAAGTGGGGTAATTTAACAGCGGAGCCTCCCACACATCATCTGTTGCAATATCTCCACATAATGGGCACAGGGGGGCGCCTGATACGCTGGTTCACCTCCTCCCTTCGTCAACACACAGTGAGTCCACTGACCTCCCTGAGACACCACTGGGAAGAAGACATAGGACGGGCCCTGTCCGAGAAGGAATGGGTGACAATACTAGAAAGCCCGACACATATCCCTCGCAATCAGTGCTTCCGTCAGATACAATATTTTATTCTCCATCGCGCCTATCTCTCTCCTGCACTGATAAATAAGTTCTTCCACCGAGATTACTCTGAATGCCCCAGATGTCGCTCACTCAATGCAGACCTCCTGCATATGCTGTGGCATTGCCCTGCCCTGGGGGAGTACTGGATGGGTGTAGCAGCCACCCTGTCCCGCTGCACTAAACGTGAATTTCCCTTTCAATGGGAGGTGTACATCTTGCATCTCTTCACGATGAGCAGGAAACACAAGGCGGCCACACGATTTTTAAACCTAGGCCTAATCACGGCGAAGCGCCTGATCACTAAAAGGTGGAAGAGCCCTACGATGCCCCACATAATAGCCTGGCGCCGCTCTTTGCTAAACTGGGCCAGGGCAGAGGGCATGGCCTTGCAGAGGGAGGATCTGCTGGGGCTCCATAAGTTCCCCCTAGCTAGTGATTGGGGTGCTATTGTGGAAGAATTGCAAAAACTGGCTGCGCACGCCGAAGACACACAGGAAGGGTCGGTGATCTCAGTAGCTCCGAATTGACAATACATTACCACTAATGGACCGCCGCAAGTGAGGTAGCGCTTTGAAACCCCATTCGTCCTGCCAGTTCATAGAATCCTAAACCGCGTCACAAGCGCAGTTACACACTTGCAGTCACATTTCTGAGCCTTAGGGCACGGGCAATCTCCCTATCCTTCAGTCAAGTTATTTTGTCCTCATTTTGTTGTACCCTCCTACCTCAGCCTCACCTCCCCCATTATAACCAACTATATCTTTTACTCCAAACGCCCTTCCAAATGGAAAAGCATCTTCCTACAACACCTCCCAGTCTCTAAATCAATCAAAATACCATATGGATTCAAAATATCCACCACTCCCTCCCCAGCCTTTCTTGGTGATATTGATATCTCCATCTTCAAAACAGGTAACATCCTCATACAAGCCACGGTATCCCACCTTGCCATCTTCGAACACCACTTCAGCATTATGTCTCTCCGCCTTAACCACTCAACGCCCTAACACTCCTTCTCCCCTACTGAATAACACCCCTCCAACCGCTCCCTCCCCCTTCCCCCTCACTTCACCTCCACCGACAACCATCCAGCTAACACCATCCTCCAACAATCGCCTTCACCATCACCCTCCCTTGACCTCACTACAGCAAATGACATCCCCCAACCAACATTACCTATTTCTCATCCCCCTCTAATTTTCCTCTCTCCACCTAACACCCGGCACTCACACTCCTCGGACCCCTCCACTAAAACGGCTGCCCCCAATCCCTACCATCTACTTATCATTCCCCTCCCAAAACCCCGCCTCTGCCTGACCCCACAACCTCTCCCCCCCTACCCAACTTCTCGCGTACTCCACCGTCCTTGCCCCTCAATCCCCTAACACAATTACTCACCCCCTCCTCCTACCCATCCCGTACACCCTCTTCTCCTCCCCATCCCCCCTATCCTGCCCCTTCAGGCCCCCTAACTCTGCCTCCCAATCCTTTATCCCAACCCCGATAAATTCACAACCCCCTCACCCCTATATATCCGCTCTCCACTCACTCTATGCCCTTTTATCCTCGCTGACCACATCTCCTGAAGTTCTTAACCTCATGTCCCTATCTCCCCCCTCACACCTCAGTCCACCCTCCGCAACTAACCCAGATCACTCCCTACCCCTAAATCATTCCCTTCCCCCCGCCCCTTCAATACTTCCCCATACCCTAATTGCCCCGAACCTACACAACAGTGAACTCGACCTATCTAAATTGATTACTGAACCCCTCCGATCTAACAGCCCCGTCACCCCTCACTCCACTCCCACTACCATATCTCCCCCCTCTCACATCAGTCCACCCTCTGCAACTAACCCAGATCTTTCCCTACCCCCCGCCCAGGCCCCTTCAGTACCCCTCTCCACCCCAATTGACAAGAGCCTACATAACACTGAACTTGACCTATCCAATTCGATTACCGAACCCCTCACACCTAACAGCCCTGTCACCTCTCATTCCACACTCACTTCCCTATCTCCACCCTCACACATCAATCCACCCTCCGTAAATAACCCAGACCACCCCCCTCGATACCTCCCCTCACCTTAATTGCCCAGAGCCTACACAACATCGAACTTGACCTATCTAATTTGATTACTAAATTCTCTCAATTCAAGAAAGACTTGATCTCCCACAGCTCCAGTACCCTCCCTCACCATAAAATCCCCACCCAGCCCTGCCCAAAAATCCCCCCAAAAATTCCCCCGAAAATCCCTAACACCAAACACAATAATTGGAGATCAACTCCTCTCCGCTGCCGTATACATAGACCTCACCGCACCTCGAATCATCTCTCCCCGTCCGACCTCGCCGACCTATGCAACTCTTACCTTCCTAGCTTACCAACCGCCAATTCTCCACTCCCCTACTCCCACATTCCTATTATCTTAGGGACTAATAGAATCCCCTCCTCCCCGCTTCCCCCAGACCACCGCCTCAACTCACGTCGATCCACACTTGCCCACCCACCATAAGCAACCCCACACCACTTACATGCATGCTTGTCAACTGTCGCTCCGCAGTCCAACATGCCACGGAAATTTCGGAAACTATCCTGAGTGAATCCATTGACATTGCATTCCTCACAGAAACCTGGCTCAAAGACCACTCAACGAGCATACTTGACCTACTCTCCCCCGGGATACTCTATTCTGAGAAAAGATAGACCTGACAGAGTTGGGGGTGGTCTAGCCATTATCTTTAAAAATGAACTTCAGCTATCCCTTTTCAATAATTCTGGCTACTCCTCCTGCGAATACCTGGAAGCTGAACTGACAACCCAAAACTCCCACCCAATTCGTCTACACAACATCTATCGCCCTCCAGGCCCCTCCCAGCCCTTCATCGAGGACTTATCTGAGCTCCTGACACACTCCTCATTATCCAACTCAAAAAATCTCTTTCTTGGGGATCTCAACCTCCATTGGAATGATACCGATGATCCCACTATCCCCCTCCTCACCAATCTACTTGAGATCAATGAACTCAAACAACTATGCCTGTCCCCGACACACACCAAAGGAGCCATCCTTGACTTCATTCTTTCCAAAGAAAATCTGGTCTCCGTGACCAATATCGTCCCCATTGACTGGTCCGACCATCACC
>CAWUFW010025664.1:0-41967 GCA_963921515.1 Calotriton arnoldi
GGGTACTATTGTGGATGTGTTCTTGTCCCCACCAGGGTATCTGGTATGGACAGGAACCCGTCTCTGCCCATGCATTGTGGGCCTGATTCACAGAACTAACTTACGTCAAAAACGTAAAGTTAGTACTTTTTGGTATTCACAGAATACACTTACTCATTTTGGTATTCACAGAATGAACTTACTCATTTCGGTATTCACAGAAGTTAGTAGCCCTAACTTTAGGACTCCTAAATGCCTTCTGTGAATACCGAAAGTCTTAAAGTTAGGACTTTACTACTCCTAAACTGAGAAAAATCCTAACTTTAAGACTTTCGGTATTCACAGAAGGCATTTAGGAGTCCTAAAGTTAGGAGTCCTAACTTCTGTGAATACCGAAATGAGTAAGTTCATTCTGTGAATACCAAAATGAGTAAGTGTATTCTGTGAATACCAAAAAGTACAAACTTTACGTTTTTGACGTAAGTTAGTTCTGTGAATCAGGCCCATCGTGTTGTTGTTGTGTGCGGAGTTGTGTTGTTGCGTACCTGCGGCGACGTCCGCGATGGTGCATGAGTTGCTGGTGGTGTATCAGGTACAGCGCCGGGAAGACGTGTAAAGCTGGATCCATTGCGCTCGGGACCGGGCGGTTGGGACCAGGGATCAGGTTTCGCGCTCCGCTGTCGTGCTTCCGCCGTCTCTGGTTGGCCGGTTTCTCCGCTGCGGTGCAACTGGCTGTTTGGGGCATCCTAATTTGTACGGCGGTCGGGACGTCATTCCGCACGGGGTGGGTCTCCATTGGCTCCCACCGCCGCGGTGGCGGGCGCATTTTTCTGGCGGTTCGCGTCGCACCGCGGCGGACGGGAAATGGGCTGTGTTTGACCACACTAATATGGCGGGCGTGGAGATCGCAGCTGGCGTGCGGAAAATGTCATTTTCCGCCACCGCCAGCACTGCGGTGGTGCCTCCACCCGCCATCGTAATAGGCCCCCAAGTTATTAAACAATTAACATAATTAATTATCAAATAATTAATTAATATTAATTATCAACTAATTATCAATTAATTAAAAATACATTACTTGTCACCCATTATCGCTATAAACCCCACAACCCTCACCTAAAAAAACTTAATTACATAATAAACACAATTCTCAATGAATTTATTAATATTACCTGACAACCAATTATTAATTAATTAAAAATAAATTACTTCCCACTCTTTACCCCTCTAACCCCACAACCTGCACCTAAAAAAATTACACAATTAACATAATTAATTAATCAATTAATTTTATATAACAACTAATTATTAATTAATTTATCCACCCTTCACCCCTATAAACCCCACAGACCCACACATAAAATTTACCCCCCAAAAAATTAAAAGAGCATGCAACACAGTTAAATAAATAATATTAAATAAAAAATAATCATTAATTTATTATAATTAAATTACTTCCCACCCTATTCCCCTATAAACCCACAACCCGCTATGGAACTAAAAAACACAAAATCTAATTAAATTAAATTTAATAACTACTAAAAATTTAACACATATATTAAAAAACATAATACTTATACCCAAAAATTACATCACATACATTTACAATATATACTAAAAACGATATTTTAAACAACTATATTTTTGCACACAATATTAATGACTTCTATATTTTAAAAATCAATATTACTTACCTTAAAACCGATATTCTTGACATCTATATTCTTGCTGATGATATTTCCTAATCAAGATATTTTAGACTCAATATTTTGCCATGGGGATATTTTATTTCGATATTCTATCTAAATACCTCCTCTGGCATGTGCCTTGTTGTTGGTTGGTTGGTGTATTTCCTTTTTGGTGGGATACATAGCATGTATTTTTATATAGGTGGTTTCTCTAGCTTGTACTCCAACATAGGTGAGAGTCTAGTGTGCATACCCCAGTTAGCTATTACTTAAATAAATTCAACTGCTGGTGAGTTATCAGATGCACCTTTTTCTGTTAGTGGGTCATATGCATCAAGTTTCCTGGCTGGCTTTTCAAAGTAGGAGGGGCTACTTGATCATTTCCCTGTTGTTGCTTACTTGATGTCTGTTCACTCTGGCAGGTTACCATTCAAATAGAGCCCCTTCTAAGGTATAGGTCCCAGTCTACACCAGGTGAGTTTAGTTTAGAGTTACCATGTTATACGTTCAATAAAATAGTTAAGAGCCGACCAGCAGACTATGGGGTGTCTTCATATATTTGCTAAGTTTTCTAAACTTCAAGTAAGCCCATTTACATTTGGATGTTTACTCCATATTGCTATATATACAAAGCAAAGAGTATAAACTTATTTTGATTTGTACTTGTGTCAGCTATTTATTTACTTTCTTTTATATTATTGTTTCACCTCTGCATATGGGTCTGTAAAATTGACCTTTTGCCCTGAATTTTTACCCTTTGTCCTGAATTTTTACAAAGAGCCCCAAAGAAGAGTGTGGGCAGAGGGAGTTGGATGGTGGCTGGGCACCAGTTTTCTGTGTATTCTTTTAGTGAAAAGAAAGTTGCAGAATATTGGGCAGAACATTCCATGGGAATGAATCCTTAAAGAACAGCACCTTGAGTCGACTCCCCCTCTTTTCGGAAGCCCCAGGAGTCTGATATTGCTGCGCAATACTTCCCCTCTGAATTCACTCCCATATGTACCAGACATTTGGCCAGATCCAGTTCACCTTCTGGTTTGTGGTGTAGCTTGAACACCAGTCTCACACTCTAATATACTATCTTACAATATCCTCATATCACGTTGGGTGGCTTTAATCACACAGGCAATCATGTTGATTTTAAGCTCTAAGGAACTGTGGGCCTCATTTACAAGAACTGATGCAGCGCTGTATCAAGGCAGCGATGCGTCAGAAATATTTGCGCTGCGACACGTAATTTCTTAACGTCATGGATGCATCGTATTTATGGGACGGTGCACCATGGCGTAGATCACAGTGTGTGTTAAAACAAAATTGATGCTTTCGTGGGACGGCTGCCGTATTGAAAACGGATGCATTTGCAGGCAAAGTGACGTAAGGCTGGTTTGCAGCACGTAAAGTAACACTAACCATCTTTGTGTCACTTTTGAGTGCGTTAAGCGTGAAAAATCCCATAAAAAATCACACTTTTAAAGAAAACAAAAACAACTCACAGAAGGCTGACATGGAGCAGGGAGCGAAGAACAGCAGCCAGGGCAACAACCCTAACAACCGCAGCACCAGCCAGGATGTCCAGACAGACTCCCAGTGGAAGAGGAAGTGTAACTTTGTGAGGAGAATGACATCTTGATCACAGAAGTGACAAGGCACGAGCATCAGCTCTTTGTCACTTCCAAATTGCCATTAGGGAAGAAAGAGGTCTATTTACGGTCCATAGTGGCCAAGATCAACAGTGCTGGACATGCTAAGAGGACAGTGACTGACTGCATGATGCACTGACACGATTATAAGCGCAGGGCGAAGGAGAAACTGGCCAAGAACCTGAAGGTAGCTATGCAGACTGGAAGAGGAGGCCTGCGAACCAGGAGGAGCTGGATCCCTTGGTGGAGCGGGTGACTGCTGTCAACCCAGCGGGGTTGGTTGCAGATGTTCCTGGACAGGACCGTGCTGGCTTAATGGACCAGCAACACCAACAGGGTAAGTGACAAAAAGGGGTAATATGGGCAAAGAGGGCATGGTTAGCAGCTCACCAAGCTATGTCCCTCCATTCCACTGTGCTGTGAGCAAGGGAAAGGGTAGGAATCTTTCTTATGTACAGTTAAACATCGCATAAATGTAAGTCACACTTTCTACTAACACATCGCACAGCTCAGTCCAGCTCCGTAAAGTTTGTCTATTTCATGTGTGATGTGCAGCACCAGGCCAGGTTCACATGTATACTGGGACTTGTAGTGGAATGTATAAAATGAGCCAGCAAAACTACAAGTCCCACAATACAAAGCAAAAAACATGGACTGGAACAACACATCATACATGGATATTTGAACCCTGCCCAACCTGTCAGTAATAATGCAGGCCAACTTGCACCATGAGGCAAGTGTATCTTGCTTGAGCCCATGAACCCAAATCAGGACTGTAAAGCAATGAAATGGAATGAGCTTGTCAGAGGATAAACTTCGCACCTGAGAGGGGGCTCAGGTGTGGGGCATGTGAAGTATCAACACATAGGAACATATGAAGAGCCATGTGTATAGTTGTAGCATGAAACCACACTGCAGAGCTGCTGCCCCAACATGCAAGGTGGGAGCACAGAGGTGTTGTATGCCTTGGTAGGGACCACCCAAAATCCTGTCATGTACCAATTCATTTCTGTATATGTGCAATTGATAGATGTGGTCTGATGACATTATTCTTAAAATCTTAGGGCCTACTATAAGTTGATGAGATGTGGGTTAGCAGATATTTACTGGGACTGTGACATTAACACAAAGACAAATAATGGATTCTAACTTTTATTTACATGTTGAGCCTTCAGTTTATGTTAGTCCATGCTCCATTATGAGACATACTTCATACTTCAAGCAAAGAAATGTTGAGCATGTGCGTGTGTGTAGCATATTGCCAGCCACTGTATTCTGGATGCCTCCACCATCCTCCTCCTCCTTCTCCTCCTCCTCCATTGGGTCCTGCTCTTGATGGTCCCCGTCCCACTGGACATTAGTCCGTACACAGATATTGTGTAGAATGGCACAGACAAGTATTATCTTGCATGCCATAGGGGGTGAGTAGAGCAATCTCCCCCCTGACATGTCCTGGACATCTGAACGTGGACTTGAGCAGACCGAAGGTTCTCTCAACAATGTTGCGGGTCTTGCAGAGTGCCTGATTATACTTATTTCAGGCTCAATCCTGGGATGTGCATATGGGGTCATGACCCATGGCTGGAGACCATATCCTTAGTCAACTGAAAATAAAAAAGAAAGGAAAACTGTCAATGCTTTTGCTCTCTGTTCAGCTACATTCATGTCCATGTGTGTTATGTGTAGTTAAGTAGTCAGATAGATTTCTGACGGTATTTCACAATATGTGTTACTCATACAGTTGGTCATAGGTTTACACTTGTCTTATCCATTACTGTAATGGCAAATTCTGAGCATGGCCTGATACACTGTACACTTCTATGTCCTGAATTTCATGGTGATCCAGTAGCTTTCTGTGATAGCTATTTGGAGATGCTCCTAACCACTCTATGTTATGTGCTCTCACTACATCTGTGAAGTGACAGGTTGGTGAGCAGATATTTGGCAAGTTGGTGCTCCTTAGGTAGGTAGTGACATTGCCAACATGTATTACACTCACACATGCATATGGTCATGGTAATTCACAGATGTCATTAGTGGCCTACATGACATTGGCACAGCCGTTTCAAAGGACACTTACTTGACCATGTGATTTTGGGTCATAAATGTGGTGCAGTTCACACATGTCACATGGATTGTTATACTATTCATTGTCATCCTTCAACTATTGTTTTTGGCAGAGAAGTTGTCATGGTGCACTTTGCTAAACACATATGTAGTGCACTGTGAGCCATGTTTATGTGGGACACACTAATGCTGTTCCACGGGGCTGTGTACTACAAAAGTACACATAATACTTTGTTTTTCACATGTATGTGTAGGACTATAACTTGTAGGTGCTTGTGTAGTTGTATGCCATGAATTTATCCTCATTGCTTTAGCAAATTAATGTTGAGATTGGTATCCTGAGTACACTCTAGTGCCTTTTACAGGTTGAATATTATTCTGTGTTGATGAGTGATGTATGACATGTTTGGCAGCTTTATGTTTGACTTTGCGAGTTTCACATTGCTGGATTCATATGCTTCATTTACCCTACTGACTACACAGAACAGGTGAAACGTCACATTGCTGACATCCGTCAATGCCTCTGTCTGCCTGAGTGTATTTGGGGACATAGACAGTCAGTTTTTCTGGCTGGAATATATGTGTGTTTTGTACTGTTGGTGTCACAATGTTATCCAGGATTGAGATATTGACTTGTCTGGGCACTACACTGAAATGGCATGCCACACATTGCATTTCCGCATACTTCTTCCTGTGTTGCTCCTGAAACTTTGGTCAGCATGCAAGTATACTGCCATGTGTAACACACTTACTGATTTCCAAAGTACTTGTTCTATCCCCACTGACCTTGTGGACCTGTGAGTGATATGAAGAGTTGGTAAAGCATTGTGGAGACACTCACCTCAGACTTTTCTGTGGTGTTGCCTTTGCACTCATATTTGACTTTTCTGTCATGCCACATGATTTTGTTAAGATTTGTTAGACAGTGCAGTTGATGTGGTTCCATCCATCCACACAGATTGAAGTGACACATTGCAACTCAGTGGCATTGTGTCACTACTGCCATTGTCAGAATAGTAAGTGCATGTCAATGTGGCACATCATTATCTATATGTTGCATGACATTGTTCCCACTACGTGCACATGACACAAGGACGCAGATATTTTAGAGAGTGTCACTGTGCAGTGCAGCAAGGCACCTTTCTGCACTGTATTGCATCACAGAGAAAGACAGTAGTGCACAGTATTTAGGCCATAAAGCACATTCCCGAACTTTCTGCCTACGCTCTCACACAATGTGCTGCCAGCAGGGACACAGACACACTTGCACCACAGATGCTCGGGGGCCTGCATTGCATGCAGGATTATGTTCATGCAGGAGGGTGCACCTTCCTGCACAGAGTGCACCCACAGAGGCCTAATTGTCTATGTATATGTGCCACAGAATGCAGCACACATAGAGATTGGTAGTGACTTGGTGAGACCAATTGATTTCTCATATTTTGCAGTTTTCCTGGGGTGGGACACATGACATGCCCCATGAACCATGGGAGTGGCATAGAGACACCCCTACAATGCTGATGGAACACCTCCCTTGCACACAGTGATGCTGCACTGAATTTTGGCCAGTGTTGCATTGCTATGGATCTTTATGCCATTCAAAGGCACGCAAAGTGGCTTTGTGAGTCTTAACATGTGTGAACTGGGGGTTAGCATTATACATGTACAATGATGCATGGTGCATGTTTGAGGCACACCACTCATAAGTGTGGCCCTATCTGTGTTGAAAGACACAAAGATGACTATTATGTCATACATTTCTTACTGTTGTAGGTCTGTTAGGTACTTGAGTTTTGCTTACCTAAAAGTAGGCCATTTCCATATTGCCCATTCTGGAAGCGCTCATTAATGATGGAGTGCCTGAAGATGTATGTGTTATGCACAGTCCCTGGTTATTTGGCCAGCACATTGGTGAACATCCCCCGATGGTCCACGATGGCCTGAATATTGATCGAGTATGTGTCATTCTGGTTCCGATACAGATAGGTTGTTGCTGCAAGGGAAACCAGTTGCACATGTGTGCAGATTATGGCGCCCAGCACATGTGGGAAACCAGCGATGGCATAGAAACCTTGCTTGGTCTCCAGCTGCTATTGTTGTCGGTTGGGGAAGAAGAGGTTCTGGGGTTTTAAGGTGATGATGGCACCCAGGAAAGACGATAGGAAGGCTGAGTAAGCCGTCTGAGAGATTCCTGTCACTATAGTTGTAATCTGGGACGAACCAGATGCCAACATGTGTAGAACAGCCATGAGCTTGACCTGCTGAGGGATGTTGGTGGACCTGGAAGTTGGTGGCTGTAGCTGGTGTAGGAGTTGGACTATGGACTCCCTCCTGAGCGGGTAATAGGTGATGACCTCATTCTTCCTGAGATCAATGAGGGAACTCTACTGCGGATAAACACGCTCCCTTCTCCTGTGCTGCCGAAATGGGGGATGGGGTTGTTGTTGGGGTGGTGGTGGTAGTTCTCGTTGCCTCCTTGCAACTCCCAGCTGCAAAATGAACAACTTCATGGCATAGTTGTGCTTGCCAGGCTGTTTTGTGTGCCTCATCTTCATATACAACACCCAATGCGTCATTTACTATGCCTGGGTTACTGATGCACAGAATTCTTGATGCATTTTTGGCTCAGCACGCCACTTGTCAATGATGCCTCACTTTTCAAAAAACTCATAAATATCACTGCGTCAGTTTTTGGGTAGATTTGTGGTGGGAGCGTCTACCTTGCAAATAATAATTTTTGTGTGGCGCAGACGGGTCTGGCGCAGGTATGTTCTGACGGCGCAGGCCTACAATAAATGATGCATTTGGCCACAAGCATCTACTTGTAAATTTGGAGTACAGTCTGAGCCTCTGGTGCTTCCAAATGTTTGACGCAATGGCAGTGCAATCTGCTTGTAAATAAGCCTCTTCATGTATTAATCATTTCCATAGGGACCTCCTCCGGGATGCCTGCCACCTTTTCTGTCCTTTGCACTCCTTGCTTAATTTCATTACTAGAGGTATGGGGCTTGTTGGTGGCGTTCATTCCAGTTTGTACTTATCAAATCAGATAATCCCCACTCACACTCGTTTGTCAACCTCTTTTTAAATATCTAATGGAAGCAACCCATCACCCTTGCTGTTTATCACTGCAAACGACTACATAAACATTGTTTTTTCTAATGAAAACATGGTGCACTCCCTCAGGACATCATATATATTTTGTTGGATTGCTTTCATTATATTCATTCTTCTCTTAAAATTCTAAATGCTTTTACTGTAATAATGTTCAATTGCTTTTCTCGTTAATAATTATCCCACTATATTTTCTTCTACAAATGAATGCAATCTCTGAATATTTCAGTGACCATGGCCCCTTGCCCAGGAGTTATAATTGCAGACCAATTCTATAAACAACATGTACACATATTTCAGTTTATCTGACTTTAAAATCATCTAATCCAGGCTTCTCCAACAGGTAGCTTGTGAACTACTTGTAGCTCTCTAGCTACCTGTAAGTTGCTCTACTCTGTACAGCCCACTGAATTAGAAGCTTTTGTTTGGTTGAATTAACATATGTATACCAACACTGAGGGTGTATATTTGAGACGAAATATCTTTATTTTCATAACTCATAAGCGGATATTTGGAGAAAAATTTCAGAATTTCCTAAATATATTTAAATGTAATAGTTGAATGATAAATCACGTGGCACTGGGAAGACTTTTTACAAATGTTATTACCTTGGTACCAGAGGCTTTGCTGCTGTGGCTGTTATACATTACCCATTTAGAGTCATTCCATATTGGCATAGTCTTTTTTACTGCGGGCAGCCACTCTTGATGCACTGGGGTGATTGCTGGTAGTAACCTTCCACATGGTGGCTGTTTCAAAATGGTTTCTGCCCTTTAATACTCCCAGATTTTCTTTGCTTTTTGGATCACCCGGTTTTGGAGTTTTTACCATGGGTGAGCCTCACTACATGTGTCTCACCCACGATAATCTCATGATAAATGGACCGTGCATGCTTACCACCAGTGTCTGCCTTTTAAGATCAGGCCACTTTGATGCAGCCTGAGTAAGGGGCACTTGGCTGGTTGCATGTGAACACATGTGCATAGGTGTGTTCACAAGTTTGCAGGATACGTGTGTGAGACCACTGCTGTGTGCAGCCAGATAACTGCACACAGGAAGCCTGGTGCATAGGAGATTTGCAGGGTTAGATATTGACCTGGGATAGGGCTTATAATATTAGTAGTTACGAACAACAGGGGCAGCCCTAAGACCTGAACCAGGGGCAAAGTAAGACTGGAATCCAAACAAGGGTTCAAGTACAGCACTCAGAAAAATACAATGCAACATCCCAAGGAGGAAATTTATAAGATAAGAAAGAGAAAGAGAGAAAAGAGAGAACGCCCAATATTATTTGGGCACAGGATACCATGTACAAACTATTTCATTTAAGTAGAAAATGTATTACCCAAATTAAACAAACAAAAGCAGACATAAGACAATAATGGCGCTCATAGGATTATACAAAAAATACAAAAAAAACAAATAATACAATGTGTAATCAGACAAAGTGGCTGAGGAACAATATACAAAGGTGAGGTTCAGAAAAAACAGAAGCAACACACAACAAAAAATGTGTCCTCTTCATTTAGGGCCACATTAAAGCGTCGACTGCGTTTCAACCAAAATTGAACTTAGAAGGTCATCATCAGGACAAGACAATAGACATAAGAGCGTCCAAGGAATTTTCAATAAAACATCTAAAAAGGAATATGTACAAGGGTATCAGAAATCTTAAAAATATCATATCATGAAATACTTCTAAGGAAGAATTGTACAAGAAAGAAATAATGTGCACAAAAGAGATGAAGATCAAAAAATAATAAGTTGGAACAGAAAAACCCTCACCATAAGACCAGTAAATTAGTGCAGAAACAAAATTAACATGCAGAAAGCTAGACCACGTGAAAAAAGGGGAAAAGATTAAATATATAATCAGAGATTCAAGTACGTACAGAAAGAAAGAGGACAAGTCCGTTACCTGGATCGGGGATCTCCAACAGAGGCAATGCGCAACAAGTATCAAACTTTGCTTCACAAAGGTAAAGTCACCCCCTATTAGAGCAAGAAAAGGGGGGGGAGGGATTATTAGACCACCCTATCAGACATTAATCGAGTACCAGTACAGGGGACAAAGGAATGATGAATTGAACCTACTTCATAATTAATCCAAAAACTAGTACAGATGAGAAATCCACATAAAGAGGCAAAACTCCTTCCAGAATCAAATTAGACCGTTCCGTCAAATAAATAAAACTGTAAAGTGGAAAAGAGAAATTATAACCAAGGAAATAGCAACACTGACACAGTGTACCAGACTGTCTAAACTGAATACTTACAACCCCATAGGTTCACGACCTTTCACGGGGTCAGGAAAGACGCAAAAATCAGAAAGACTTCAGTGAGATATTTTAAGGAGACAGGGCCGGTTAGACTGTTCTGCAATGCCCAAATCTGCAAAGTAAATCACAGTAAAACTCGAGGACCTCCAGGGTAACATAAGGTAGTGCCCTAAAGGAGATGAACAAAGTGTACTATACCTACTTAAGAATAATTCATGTGGAGAATTAAACATCCAAGCTGGTATAAGGGATCACAGTTGGTGAGCTCACCTGGACTAAGAGTGTACAGAGATCAGTATCAAAAATTGCAAAAATTGTAAATAAATACAAATAATATGACTAGCAATAGTTTAAAGAGTTATAATGACCAAGGTTGAAAACCTAAGGTTATTAAAAGTAATATACTGAGTATGCAGAAAGCACTCCCTAACACTAGAATCAGTTGGAGTGGGTTAAAGGATATTGGAGCAAAAAGCCTCATCCATAAGATGGTACATCAGTGTACCAATTATGTTAATTATATTGTATCAATGCTGCGAATGAACTGAGGGGCATATTAGCAAGACCGGCGATAAAATTATCGCCGTTTTAGCGGCAGGAAAATGCCGCTAAAACGGCGATAATGGGCTTGCTAATATGCGTTATAGAATTTCAATAGAAGCCCAGGTTAGATGTGCAGGACATCTAACCTGGGCTTCTATCGGAATTCTATAACGCATATTAGCAAGCCCATTATCGCCGTTTTAGCGGCAGTTTCCTGCCGCTAAAACGGCGATAATTTTATCGCCGGTCTTGCTAATATGACCCAGAGTCCAATATTTAACGACATAAGGAGTGGGAAGCTAAGAGCCCAGCTCCATACTGTTAATTGCAAGTGTCATAAAGGGCGAAATAAATGACATAACAAAACAAAACAGAATCGTAACTAAGAGGGGCAGTAAGTTACGATTCTGTTTTGTTTTGTTATATCACTTTACAGTTTTATTTATTTGACGGAACGGTCTAATTTGATTCTGGAAGGAGTTTTGCCTCTTCACGTGGATTTCTCATCTGTACTAGTTTTTGGATTAATTATGACGTAGGTTCAATTCATCATTCCTTTGTCCCCTGTACTGGTGCTCGATTAATGTCTGATAGGGTGGTCTAATAATCCCTCCCCCCCCTTTTTTTGCTCGAATAGGGGGTGACTTTACCCTTGTGAAGCAAAGTTTGATACTTGTTGCGCATTGCCTCTGTTGGAGATCCCCGATTCAGGTAACGGACTTGTCCTCTTTCTTTCTGTACGCACTTGAATCTCTGATTATATATTTAATCTTTTCCCCTTTTTTCACGTGGTCTAGCTTTCTGCACGTTAATTTTGTTTCTGCACTGATTTACTGGTTTTATGGTGAGGGTTTTTCTGTTCCAACTTATTATTATTTGATCTTCATCTCTTTTGTGCACATTATTTCTTTCTTGCGCAATTCTTTCTTAGAAGTATTTTCATGATATGATATTTTTAAGATTTCTGATACCCTTGTACATATTCCTTTTTAGATGTTTTATTGAAAATTCCTTGGACGCTCTTATGTCTATTGTCCTGTCCTGATGATGACCTTCTAAGTTCAATTTTGGTCGAAACGCCGTCAACGCTTTAATGTGGCCCTAAATGAAGAGGACGCATTTTTCGTTGTGTGTTGCTTCTGTTTTTTCTGAACCTCACCTTTGTATATTGTTCCTCGGCCACTTTGTCTGATTACACATTGTATTATTTGTTTTGTTTGTGTAATCCAATGAGCGCCATTATTGTCTTATGTCTGCTTTTGTTTGTTTAATTTGAGTAATACATTTTCTACTTAAATGAAATAGTTTGTACATGGTATCCTGTGCCCAAATAATATTGGGCGTTCTCTCTTTTCTCTCTTTCTCTTTCTTATCTTATAAATTTCCTCTTTGGGAGGTTGCATTGTATTTTTCTGAGTGCTATACTCGAACCCTTGTTTGGATTCCAGTTAAAATATTAGTAGGCACTCATAAGTAAAGTCAGTGTGATTTACTGTTTTGTGTACAGTGTTGCTTTATTAGACATATAGGGGGAAATCTGCCTTAGAGTGCAGTTTTGCTTCTCTTAGGCCTACAATTCCAGTGAGGTATGAAACTGGGGTGGATTCGTTGCATCCAGTTCATATTCGTAGGTCCCACGACCATACTTGTACATCTTATGGTTCATCCAGAATTGTCATACTTCTCTGGCTCAGCTTAGGATCAGAGTCCAGGCATTTTGTCACCCTGCTGGGCCAAGGTAATTACTGTGCTACTGTGAATAATTAACAGTGCTTCTCTCAGGTCCTAAGGATGAATGGGTGGGGATGATAATCAGCATCTATTAATTAGTCACACTGTAAAAGGGCCTGGGACAGCCCAGGTCCACTGAACAAATGAGGAATTCCAAACAGATGGGTCCAACTTCATCTTTCAAGTTTTGGTGGGAAAGGCCCTGGCCGTGATGTCAGTGAGGGGTGGAGCTGAGATCCCATGAGCAAATGTTACCAGTGACTCCTGGATGACACCATCTTGAAACTGTCCCAGCATGACGGGCAGGAGTGTTGAGACAGGGTGATGTGGCACCCTAGGATTGGCCAGGAGTGCCTGCCTTCTAGAACTTTCCACCTCCGTTTCAAAACTCTTGCACAAGGGAAAGAAAGTGCTGTTGGTGCATTTCGCTGCTGGACCCTGGGACTGTGAAGTCATGGACACCTGGAAAGAGAAACCCCCTGATGTCCAAATCGACCAAGGACTCTGGCCCAGTTGACCCCAGGACCAGTGGATCTTTCCCAGGGCCAGTGAAGCTTGCCTCCTTACACTCCCTGAGGTCCAGTTGAGGAAAGCCTTGGATTTCTGCACCCAGAGACAAAGACCAGGAGGAAAGCTGGTGCATGGAGCCAGTAGAACCAGCTCCATGCAAGGTACAATGCTTTTTAGGCCAGGAGGTCTCCTGGAATTCCTCTTGGTGGTTAGAGCTCACCACCAGGAGTAAAACAAGCCCAGTGGTCAATGTAAAATTACTTTTATTAGAGGGAGGAGCCATGCATGGGGCCCCCTCCCCGTTTCAACTTTTGCCCCCGTGGACCCCATCTTCCTGGGGGTTGACTCAAAGAGGAAGGGAGAGCGCAGTCATGCCCCCCAAGTAGCAGTGGCCATGCCCCCACTTCCCGTGCCCGTGTCTGGGAGGGAGCAGGCAGCCAATGCATAAGAAACACCCTGCCAGCATGGAGCAGGCAGGGGAGAAGCACTCAGCCGGTTCCCGCACCAGCAGTCCAGAATGCCAGCCAGGCAGGGAGCTGGCTGGCACAGCCAGGAGTAGGCTCCCTGGGCTGCCCCAAACATGAGAGCCAAGTCTGGCGTGTCCCGGGAAGGACTGAGCACCCTTACTGTTAAAAGACACAAGAGAAAGCTAAAAAAAAAACTAAAAGGAAAGACCTTCGGGCTCCCGAGACAAAACTACATGGTGGAGTGTCCCATAATGCCCTGCGGGAGTGTTCATTTGCATCTGTTTCTTACTTTGTTGTGGCCCCAAAATGGACAGGACTCCAACAACAGATCTTATCTGGCAATTGAAGGCTGCAGCAGGGCAGCAGTTCCTCTGGCCTAAATTTTAGAAAAGTGACCCTGCGTGGTTGAAGAATCCATGACCCCTCCAGGATTTTCAGTTTTCTTTTTAGGATTTTCAGCTTTTTTTAAAAAGCACTTTCAAGGCTGGAGCTTTTGTTTTATAGCTAGAAGTGCAGCAACCTCTTTGGGCTAGTTTTATGGCTACATCTTATGTGGCCTGAAGATGTATAAAGAAGACACATGGAGCGTAGTGCCCACTTCTAGGGGCTAGTTCTATGGCTGTGCTTTATGTGGTCTGAAAGTAGTACCCTTTTGGGGCTGTGTTTATGGTTGCATTTTATGTAGGCTGAAAGTATATAAAAAGCATGCAGACACATGTAATGTTCCGATGTTTACTGATCAAGGTGGATATGCTTTATTGATATTAATATTTGCCTTTACGCAATTTATTTATTTAAGGGTTTTGTAGAGCGCCTGAATCACTCCCGAAGGGGTATCTCTGCGCTGAAGCGGGCCGTCGAGCGGGCTGAGGACAGATTAAAACAGGGAGGCTTTAAGCAGTTTCCTAAAACGAAGATAGTCCGGCCATTGTCGGAGCTGAAGGGGGAGCTCATTCCAGAAAAGGGGGGCGAGGAGGGAGAAGGATTTCCCACCAAGTCTAGCTTTCCTGACCCTTGGTACCTGCAGAAGAAGTTTACCGCTAGATCTCAGGGTCCTATACGGAGAATAAGGCTTGAGTTTGCTTGCGATGTAGGAGGGACCTTTATTATGGATGGCTCTGTAGACTATACAGCCAACCTTAAACTTTATCCGCTTACGGACCGGTAACCAGTGAAGTCTACGTAACAGCGGCAAAGATGGAGTTCCAGGTGTGGAGTTCGAAATGAGCCATGCAGCAGTGTTCTGGACCACCTGAAGCCTGTTTAAGGAAGACTCGTTTGCAGAAAGCTGAAGAGCATTACAGTAATCAAGGCGGCCCAGAATCATAGTCTGAATTAGAGTTTTCCGTGTGCAGTCTGGCAAAAAGGGGAATACACGACGTAACATGCCCAACACATGGTAGCAATTGCTTACAGTTCGGGCAACATGCTCCTTCAGTGTGAGTGCCTGATCAAGATGGATGCCCAGATTCTTATCTAAGGTTTTGGGAATGGGGGGAGGGCCAAGAGCGGCCGGCCACCAATTCGGAGACCAGAGTAGAGGGGCATCTCCGAAGAGCATTATCTCGGTTTTTCCTGCGTTTAATTGGAGAAAATTTCTCCTCATCCAGTCTGATATAGCGGTCATTCCTTCAGCGAAGGATGACAGAGCATGTGTTGAAGTTTTATCAAAGGTGAAGAGAAGCTGAGTGTCATCAGCGTAAGAAATGGGCAGGAAACCATGAGACCTAAGCAAGTGGGCCAAGGGAGCAATATAGATGTTAAAAAGCGTAGGGCTTAAACACGAGCCCTGCGGGACGCCCTTGGTCAATTCCGTGGTCTTAGAACGGAATGGACCCAGGATGACGGTCTGAGTACGAGATGACAGAAAGCTGGTCATCCACAGAAGGGCCACTCCGTTAAGACCGATCTCCCTCAATCTCATAAGCATAATCTGGTGAGATATCGTGTCGAATGCAGCAGAGAGATCCAATAGCACAAGTATGGTGGAGTGGCCACTATCAAGAGTCATTCTGATGTTATCCGTGACTTCCAATAGGGCCAATTCTGTGCTATGATTAGGCCTAAAACCAGATTGTGAAGGGTCTAGACAGCTGTTAGTTTCGACATAAGTTGAAAGATGAAGGTTAATATATTTTTCCAAGACTTTGCTAAAATAAGGTAAGAGGGAGATGGGCCGCAATGGTATTATAGATTATTGCATTTCACAAAATGATGGTGTTTTTAACATGTGGTTTGTTGCTCTTGTAATATGGTGAACCCTTGATAAAGCCCATAGGCCTGTTTTATCTAAAGTGACACCCCCTATATTGTGATGTGCTGTCTGGTATAGATGGGGGGGCACTGTGATGTTGAGCGCCATGACCCCTTTGAGGTCAAATATTATTTCATAATGTATTCCCAGGTGTTTTTGATCTGCCTAATGTATATTTTTGTAAATTAATGTGTAGTATTTAGTTGTGTGTGTGTAATAAATGTATTTTTTATTTTCTGAAAACAGAGCACTGAATGCACAATCATTTATTGAGTGTTAATATTGCGTGCCAGAGAATGGTCATTACTAGTCCACATCACCTCCCCTGAGCAGGCCTTTGACTGCTCTGCTTCACTACACTGAGAGAGTCAGTGCTACAATGGGGTACTTGGTTTTTAGTAAAGGGAAACTGTGAACCGTTTACTTGTGCAGGCCTCACATCCTTCACAATAAACCAATTTCCTACAGTGGCCACTAATATAATCATGTCTGATGTGGTCACTATTACAACACTAATAATACTAGTAGCTCTCAGTGAGTTTCTTTGAACATAAGTAGTTCTTATTACAGAAAGGTTGAAGGTTGAAGACCCCTGGTCAAATCCATATCACAAATCAAGCCACACTCATTCCATCCATGCCTTCACGTCTGACTCCAAAAAAATAAGAGTGTTCACCTTCCTCATTTCAACAGTTACACCACCTCACGTGCTTACCTGTATCACTCTGTGGCCACCATTCACCACAATGTTTTACTAATTTTATTAAACTTTCCACCTTTCTCACTTTTCATTGTTTTTTGCTATTGGCATATGACTAGTCTGGTGTTACAGAAAAGATGACAAACCCTGACTGTCATTAAGACCATCAGGATAAATCGATTCCAAAATGTTCATCCACAACTTTGCCTGTGCAATAATCTTTTAAACATATCCCCGCCTCTGTAGTTTTATTTCTTCACATTTTCTGAAATCTCAGTTGAAAAATATGAAAAGAGTCCCTAAAATCTTTTGGCACACTTACTCTAGGATTCTTATACTGTATTCTTTATTTTTTTCTCAATGATTCTTATTTTGATACGTCTATCTTGTTATCCAACATAAGCTTTTCCAGAAGGACATTTCAGACTATAGATTACATTTTTCTTATCAAATATCTTGAATTGACTTAAAAAGAATATTCAAACCAATTTTCGGCTGTTTTACAAAATTTCCCAAAGTAACATTCTTTCAGTTTTATCAACCTAAGCATGGATAGGTTATTTTTAGGTCAAGCAAGACCTGCTGTAATCACTCTACAGAGTATAATCCCACCTGCTGCTTGCCATTGGTTCACTCCTCCATCGCTCTTATTTCCTGGCTCCTTAGCTGGTGCTCTCGATACATCACTTCCGTTTTTAGGCCAGGTGCACAGGCCAACTACAGTTTCCTTACACTGTAGGTCTTTATGTATTTGTTTGAGGATTCCTTATTTATTACCATGGCACCCGCTTAACTCTCAGCCACGCTCATATGTTTAATGTACGCAGGCGCCGTGCTTTGCTCACCCACACACACAAGGCCCTCCACGGCACCGGACCAGCATACCTGAACAGCCGCCTCAAATTCCACGCACCCCAAAGGACCCTACGATCAGCCCAGCTCTCCTACGCCGTGGTCCCCCGCACCAGAAAGACCAGATCGGGAGGCCGCTCCTTCTCCTTCCTCGCGGCCAAAGCATGGAACGCCCTTCCGCTCCACCTCAGACAGACAACATCGCTCCCCATCTTCGCAAGAAACCTGGCTCTTCGACAGACCCCCTCCTTGATGGAATGGAACCTGCACCCCCCCCCACCCCTAGCGCCTTGAGACCCTTACGGGTGAGTAGTCGCGCTTTAACAAACCCCCTGATTGATTGATTGATTGATTGCTTTGTTTCAGCACGGCACCCACTTTCAGATTTGAACAATACCAACCATGTTGAATTTGTATACATGACATTCTTCAGAGAAGGGGCTGCCCGTGGCGCACGAGAGAAAGAGAGAATACTTCAGCTGCACTTTATTTTCTTAACTTCTGCCGGTGCGTTCAACACTGCGCAGCTCGCCCACCACTATTTTTAATGACTGTAAACATATTTTAACTTTCAGCACAGCTTCCCTTTATGGTACCGTCATGTTTTCCTATTTTTTCATGCACATGCTGCTATTCACACCAGTTGTCATACTTTTCAATAACTGTACATCAACATCCAATGTTACTTACTCCTGATCGTCTGTGTGCATCTATCGCAGTAATTCACTTTTGGTCCCTGGCATCGTCCTGACAGTGGCCATGTTGGAGGTAGGCAAAAGCAGCAACACAGAACTTCTGCTTTTCCCTATTTGGGCTGTCCATAAACTGTCACTATGGAACTGCGAAAGCGGTCTAGATAGTGGAATCGAGTCACTCCAGACTTGGGTGAAGGGCTAAAAAAGGGCCTCGCATTTCTTGTTTCCTCAGATAAGTATTCATAAAATAGACTATATGCATGTATATATATTGGTTTCTATAGTCGTCTGTTTTCAAGCAAATATGGACGTCCAAAGGACCAAGGGGAGGGCTCCAGAACCACAGGAAGAGGAGGTGGCAATTGCTCCCCCGCTTTGCTGTATGAACTACTACGGCCTCCATTGATTACCAGGGCTCAAGGAACGCACAAGCAGCAAATGTCATTTTTTTAATGTGATATTTTAAGACAATATTCAATTTGATCAGGCTTTGCGGTGGCAACATTCTTAAAAACAATGTGGGTCCACCAGAAGGGAGGACGGGGGCAATAAGAAGTGCAGCACACCCATCGGGACATTGAGCAGAAACGTATATATACATAGAAGCCGGATTCGCAAAAGCCCAGCAGCTATAAAAACTATACTATATCACCTCATGCAGCTATCTTATTTGGAAAACAAATAGGGGCAACAATTGTTAGTTATAATGTTGCATGTAGATGGCTAACCATTCCAAATCAGCGCACCATCATAATATTGCCCATCAGTCCAATTGTATAACTTTTCTTTCTACTATGTTTATATATGTTTCTACTCAGTGTCCCGATGGCTGTGCTGTGTCATTTGGTTTCCCGGGTGGCGAGCAGGGGGAGGGGCTGAAGCTGTGCCCATGTCATAGAAACCCCTGGTCACAACACACAATTGCAGTGGTTACCGGTGGTGGGCTGCTGCTCAGGGGTGGGTGTCCTGTGTGCATCCTTCTGATACCCATGCTATCACAGTAGGCCACGTGGAAATCCCCTCCTGTCGCCAGACTTTGGAAATCCGCACTGTCTCCCAACTGAAGGTGTGCATGGAAGCCGCTGAAATGCATCTAAAATGTGGCAATTGTCGAATTTTAGCTGGGGCAAAGTTAACTCTTGAGCTCATAATTATGTTGTAGCATTTGTGTTTTTTTACATTTATAGTTTATAAAATATTTGAACCTTGATACTTATATAAAATCCAGAAATAAAGTTTAATGTACAATATAGACCATTGTTCATCACATCAGTAAACAAATCCCTAATGTGGCCTAACAGCTGGAGTTGTTGATTTTGGAACTGAGAATCAACATCCTGTGATTCTGGGCGAATCAGTCAATATTCCTGTGTCCCCCAAAAAACCCTGACCTTGTGCACTGTAATCTGGTGGACATGTAAAGCGTTTGAATGCCTCACCTCCCCTCCTCCCCTGCACTAGTTGATCAGCTGCCCACAACACCGCTCTGCAGCACTTATAATGACGGGGTCACTGTTGGACAGAGACAGCCGCCTGGCGATGGTAAGTGTACTTCATGCTTGTTCCAGTCTTGCTTTCACTAAATGTTGGGTTAATTCAAATGAGCCAACAAACATCTATAGATGGTGCATAGTGTCATTGAACGATTACCAAGTATGGGGAAATTACATTCTTTACACCATTCCAGAGCTGTCATTACTTTCAAGTGCTTGACTGGTCTTGCTTCCTCATTTTCGGTGCAGAGCCAGAATATCGAGTTCAAAATATCGAATTGCACAAATATCGAGTCATTAATATCGTGGGTCAGAAATATTGACAGCAAGAATATCGTGGACAAGAATATCGACTTAAGGTAAGTAATATCGATTTTAAAAATATCGAAGTGTTTAATATAATTTGCAAAAATAAAGTTGTTAAAAATATCGTTTTTTATTATTGTTCTGTATTTTAGAATATATTTTATGTGTGTGATGTATGTTTTTTTGTATAAGAATTGTCTGTAGTTTTAATATATGAGTTACATTTTTAGTAGTTATTAAAAATTTCTTTTTTTTTGCATTTTTAGTTCCGTAGCGGGCTGTGGGTTTATAGGGGAATAAGGTGGGAAGTAATTTAATTATTTTAAATTTATTGATTACATTTTATTTAATATTTGTTTAATTGAGATGTTATATTGTGAAATATGTAAAGTAATTTATTATTAATTAGTTCATAATTGGTTATTGATTAATTTTAATTAATTAATTGGTAATTAATTATGGTAATTGTGTAATTAGTTTTAGGTGTGTGTTGTGGTGTTTTTTAGGTGTAAAGGGTGGAAAGTAATTTATTTTTAGTTTATAAATTAATATTTGCTTGTTAATTAATTTTAATTAATTAATTGGTTATTGATTTTGGTAATTTTGTAATTAATTTTAGGTGTGTGTTGTGGTGTTTATAGGTGTAAAGGGTGGGAAGTAATTTATTTTTAATTGATGAATTAATAATTGGTTGTGAAATAATTTTAATAAATTAATTGGTAATTAATTATGGTTGTTGTGTAATTAATCTTAGGTGTGTGTTGTGGTTTTTATAGCAGTAAAGGGTGGGAAGTAATTTGTGTTTAATTAATTATATATATAGTTGTTAATGCTAATTATTTGATATTTATTTTGGGTAATTGTTTATTTTATTGTGTGTTGTTTTTACTTTTAAAGGGGTAAAGGGTGGGTATTAAATACATTGTATTTATTTAATTATTAGTTGTTAATAGTAATAGTCTTTAATTTTAAAATAAGTTTTAGTTGTGTTTTTATATTTTATAGTTTAATTTAGGTGTGTGTTGTGGATATTATAGTGTTAAAGTGTGTGTAGTCAATTAATGTTTATTAGTTTTTTAATAATATATTTTTAATGCATTATTAATTATGTTAATTATGTAAATACATGTAATTAAAAAATATTGAAGTGTTTAGTTATTGGTGTGGTGTTAGAGGGTAGGAAATAAATAAATACCTTTATGTTTTAACTTTTTTTTGTAAATATGTTCTAGTTTAAAAGAATTATTTTTTTGTAAATGTGTTTATTTTATTTTATATAATATTTGTAGGTTTTTGTTATATGTAATTAGTATTATAATATATGTTCTTTTTATATGTTTAGTATTTTTTATTTTTATTTTTAAAAATGTGTTTATTAATTATTTTAAAAAAATATTTATATATATATTTTTTTCTAAGTGTTTAAGTGTGCATAGTAAAAAAAATTCTCCACTTTCCAACACTTTCCCTACAGTTGCATTCATTGGAGTGAGAATAGTAATTTTTTCCCCTCCGCAATCCAGCAATTTCCCTACTCTTGCACTCACTGGAGTGGGAATAGTAATTTTTATCTCTCCACTACCCTGCACTTTCCCTACTGTTTCACTCACTGGAATTGGAATAGTAATGTTTACCTCTCTGCTATCCAACACTTTCCCTACTGTTGCACTCTCTGAGTGGGAATAGTAATTTTTACCCCTCCGCTATCCAACACTTTCCTTACTGTTGCACTCACTGGAGTGGGAATAATTTTTTACCCCTCTGCTGTCCAACACTTATCCTACTGTTGCATTCAGTGGAGTGGGAATACTAATTTTAACCCCTCTGCTATCCAACGTTTTCCCTATTGTTGCACTCTTTGGAGTGGGAATAGTAATTTTTGCCCCTCCGCTATTTTGTAAAAATGTATATTAAATTTAATTTGTTTTGTTAAAATTAATATTAATATTTAAGATATGTAATATATATTATTTTATTTCACATATATATTTAAATTGATATTTTTTACATCTATATTTTTTACATCGATATTTTTGATTCGATATTTTTGTACTTACCTGTGTAGGTATGGGAGTCGATATTTTTGTAGTCAATATTTTTTTTCGATATTTTGAACATCGATATTTTTAACATCGATATTCTATCAGTGAACCCTCATTTTCATTGCGTTATTTATGTTTTTGTAATGGCTAGTATTGTGGTTTTATTTTGACTCCATGTTGTAACGTTTCCAGTAGATTGCCTGAGAATGATGCTTCATGAGCTTAACTCTTCCCATTCAGCGAATGTGCAGCATATAACATCTACATGTCTTGTGGGTTATTGCTCGCTGCTGCAATTAAATAACACTTTAGCTGCCAGACTGAAGGCGTCTGCTAGGAAAGACACTCCCCTTATAGTCGGCAGAAAAGGTTAGGTTATTAGATTGGCTTCCTTACCATAGCACCTTTAGTCTACTCTCATTGCCACTGTGCTCAGCATCCTGTCCTGCACTTCCCTCATTGAGAACATTTGCGAGCCACCGCTAGTTGCCTGTCGGTATCTGTGTTGACATATTAAAATGTTATAGGTAGGAACACTGATCCTTAGAGATTTACCTTATTAACCTATTTTACAGTTTCAGTAGATTGGTACTACACTATTTAAACCCTCTAGTTATAAATCCGGAATTGGCACTGTACTGTAGTTAACAGTTTAAAAGTGATCTTGTGCGCTTTGTACTGTGCAGCAGATGTTCCGGAGTGCAACTTTCTTCTGACTTTAGAGAACAGCGTCGTGTTACATAAATTGTATTCAGCATTTAAGTGAATTTCAGTGGTTTAAATGTGTTGACAGCTTTCTGAGCTGTTATGCCTTCGATTCATTGTAACGCTAATAAGTATAGTCTTTGAATTACTGAAAGTTGACTAACTATTGCTTTAATCTGGCTCTTGTGGCATGCAGGTCCCGCCAGGCTTTTGCAGCAAGTGCTTAGTTCGGTGATCTGTTTTACATGGCTGTGTGCATTTTGGGGCTGATTACGATGGCGGAAGGACCGCCACCGCCAGCCATGCTGTGGCGGGCCATCCGCCAGCGGACCACGATTTCCCCCCGCCACATTACGATGGCGGGGGATCCAGACTGCGACCGTGGTGGACGCAAAGACCGTCC
This sequence comes from Calotriton arnoldi, assembly GCA_963921515.1. Classification (NCBI taxonomy): domain Eukaryota; kingdom Metazoa; phylum Chordata; class Amphibia; order Caudata; family Salamandridae; genus Calotriton; species Calotriton arnoldi. The sequence goes on from CAWUFW010025664.1 coordinate 23,469, forward strand.
GCCACGGAACCGCCACAGGCAATCGTTCCGATTGCCTGGCAGAGCGGTCTGCATCCATAAAATGGTGGCAGTGCCTAGCAGGCACCATCCGCCAAATTAGGATGCTGTCTTTAGCCAGCCTTTCCGTGGCGGGTAAACCGCCATTGAAAGGCCGGCGGGGATTGATTTTGGGGGCCTGTTGCGGGCCCCCCTTGTGTCTGGGGGTGGTGTTTGTGCACTGGGGGGGTACCCATGGTACCCCCTACATTTCACTGCACCAAGTGGCAGGCTTTGGGTACCTTAATGTTACTAAATTTGATATCCATTATATTGACATGTCTAAAACCATCATTTTTATTTTTTGTGGTGCACGTGCTGCAAATGCAAATTCCATTATACACAACACCACAGAATTACTAACCACATAATTCCATGGCACATCCTGCCACATAATTCCACTTCACAAATCCTCTCCACACCACACAATTCCACAACTAAAAATTTCTATCCAACCCATTCCACTCTACATCACATACATCCACTCTACTACAAACCAAAACACATGGGTAAAAAATATTATCATTTACAACGCCAATAGCCCTAACTCTCACAAATGCGAGACCTATTGCATTGCAAATGCTTTTTATTTTTAAAGGCCAACTGAGTTTCCTGCTTTTGATGGCCTTCAGCGTGAATTAAGATATTTTTAAAGTTCACTCTTATACATCCAGCCAGTGGTTTTCAAGTGGATGCTTGTTTAACAGGTTATCACTTTTCCAACATAGCAATTACTTCTAAACACTTTTCAATCTTCTTTCATTGTTTGTCATAAGATATAAACATTTTGAAAAGATCACTTATTAGCTCATCATGTTTCACAAGATATTCCTGACATTTTCTCCTGTTCACTTCCTTGGGGCCCTATTACATATAGGGCACACTGTCTCTGTTTGCGCCACAACACTCCTTCAAACAGGTGTGCTGTGCACAAACAGGTAAAGTGTGCCCTATTAGGTTAAATGCACTGATGTCAGAGCAGTTGTGAACCCATGCTGCCCTGGGGGCCGCGCATTCAAGTGAAATACTGAGCGACTGCTTCAAAGTAGCTCCGTGTTTCACTGTGAAGGCGGCAACCCGTCTGCACTTTCAAGAGGGGAGAGAGATCCCCTTGCAGGCAGGGTCAGTGCGGCGCTGCACCCGCCTGCAAGGGGATGTCTGGGGGGTCCATAGAACCCCCTCGACCCTCTAAAGAGGGCTGCCATCAGGGGACACACTGACAGTGCGCCACCTTTTGTGGCGCACTATCAGTGCTCCTCCTGATAGCATCTTTACCTCTGCAGCCACCTCCATAATAAAGTGCGGGGGCAAAGAGATTCCCTCATTTGTATTGGGCCACGCTCCTGTGTAAATGAGGCAACACCCTCTTGAGATAGCGCTGGTGCAACATGTGCGCTAGCGCTATCTGTATTACGGAAGGGAGCGCCATCTGTAGCCGATTCTGTAAATGCCAAGTGCCCCCCTGGGGCGCAGAAAGCGGGCGCAAACGCCCATTGAGCCCCTGGGGCACTGCTGTAATATGGGCCCTGGTGTTCCTTTCTTTAAAACCAATACCTTGTGTATTTCATGTGGGGTTTTATGGAGGACAGCAGTTCACCCCCTCTTTGCAAAAATTATTGCAAAGTAATTCATGTGCCACTTATTTCTCAACAATATTTTCTCTAAAAATTCATATTATGCCTTATACAAGAATTATAGGAAAAAGTGTAATATTACATTATAATAGTGAAGACGTTTGCATGATTTTTTAATTCTTGACACATTGAATGAAAGCCTATGCCTATCCCTAAACTGAATGGAATATTCATATACAGCCTCATTAAGATGCCCTGTTCTTTTGGGAGGAAATACTTTCTCCGGTAAATACTGATAACGGAGGGTGTAATATTTGCCAGATGCAATCAATAATAACTACCTATCCTAGTTAAGTACCTGGGAAGGGAGATGAGCTAATACAGCATATTTTCTCTGATTCTGATCAGCAAAAGTCGAAATATTGCAGCATTTCCCTTACAAAGTCTGCAAAGTTTTACCTGGCAAAATCTGAGCCTAGAAAAATGTGGTATTTTATTACTACGTAAAACTCCTACACAAGCACAAATGCTTAGAATTAACAGGCCAATCAAATTGATTCTCGTGGTTTTTACAACACAATTTACCTTAAATGATCATGCAGTGACTACATGTTGGGCACACCTGGGCATTTTGTCCTGATTGTGTTGTGCATATAATTGAGTTTGCTTGCTTCACTGGGTGCATGGAGATCCTCAGGAAATGTGAAGAATGGGTTGGGAGACATTTTCTCTAAGATAACTCGCCTGCCAAATGGGTCAGATTGATTTACATGACTGTGGACACTGGGGAATGGGCTTTCCATGTCCAAGGAAACAGGACTGCTGAACTAACATTAATTGGCCTGCACATGCATGCATGTATGTATGTCTGTATCTATGTGCATTTGTATATCTCAAACCTTGATATAAAGTAAATGAGCGCATACAGCATAAGGGGGTAGATACAGTAAGTGTGAGTTTGCAAGACATCATGTGTCTGTTCATCTGGTGGCAGAAGAAATGAAACAGAATTGTTTATTTTAAAATTAGAGTGGTTGTTGGTAATTGCCTAATGAGAGTAGGGATAGGGTTTGGTGAATCTGTATTACCATGAAGATCCAGACCCTGGAGCATAGCTGAAGGTTTGTTGACTATGTTTCCCATTCTTGTGTTCCTTTGTCTCTGGTCTGTTGATATTTTTGCAGCTGCTGCCAACGAGGCCAATGGAGATTTTCCTCCCCAGGTAAGACGGCATGCTGCAATTCATTGCCTTGAATGTGATGCAATAGACCTTCAAGTGTGGGCAGCACAGGTAGTCAGTGTTGTTCCCTGGGAATACGGGGCAACTGCCATATCCTCTAATTCCCTTAATGAGTCAAACAAATGTGTGGGAGACTCACTTTAAGGGATTCAGGTACAAATCTGGAATGCTGTTGAGCAAGTTATTGCTTCTGTGCAGGATTAAAGGGGCCAGTACTTGAGTGGCAACTCTGAAGTCAGCATCTGAAGGAATATCTTGACTATGGTAAGGCAGAGATAACTGATGCTCAGTTGTCTGAGTTGGCAATGGAAGGTGTGTCCTGAATCTCTGATGGGTGTTGAAGTGGACGCCAAATGATTTAGTGCTGTCCGATAGGTGAAAGATGAATCCATCCATGTAAATTGCTGAAAGCTATTTTTGTAGTTGGACTTGCTTGCTGTTGATTTCAAATAAAAGAAACTTTGCCTTCAGGGGATTGAGCGTCAGGTACGCCTCTGAAATCCACAGTTGAACTAAGGAGAAGCAATCTTTCAGATTGTTGATTTGTTGCTGAAGTATGACCAGTGAGACATTCTCAAACAGAGAGGGCTAATAAAAACTGATTGGGAAACATCTGTGTTGCTCTACTCCTCCTGAACCGAGGAGGACATTGTTGTAATGGAAATCCAGTAGCCGTAGTGCAGGTAATAAGAAGAAGGTTTATTACATCTTAGATACAAGTAAGTAAGTAGATTGGTAAGCCCCACCAGGAGTAGAATCCTTGCTGCTCAGCCTGTATCTTCAACTGACTCTCAATCCAATCCAAACACTCTCAACATTCTACATGACCTCACACACTGGTTGAGCAGCAGCGACTTGGAACACTGAGGCGGATGCATTAAGTTACAACAGGCATGTACATAACAAGCTGGAGTCAGAAACCTTGGGACAAGTCTACAGATGCAACTTCTTTCATCTAGATTGTGAAGCAGATGACTCCTGGCTGATAGATGCTTTGTTTCTTGTCTACAAGAGACCCACCGACTAGAAAGATCCCGCATTGTGACGTCTGGCCTCAGAGGCCCAGCAGCCTTGTTCTTGTTACAAAACAGATTCCTCGTTAGAGAAGTGCTCCACACATCTACCTTCATAGCTGGGACCCTGAAAAAATATAGAGTGGTTTAATGCCAGCTTGGAACATACCCTAAAACTTCTCGCAGGCTGGCTTTTAATTTTTAATCCCCCGCATTATTATGAAGGAGGAGGGTCGTGGAGGACTGAGATGGCTCATTGTTCATAATGCTGACTTTGAATTATAAAACCCAACCTTAAAGCATACAAATACAGGAAGATTGTATAAAATATTAGGTGGTCCAGTCACATTGGATTTAGAGAATTTCAAATAGAAAAATCTGAGAAAATTAAGTGAGGTACGGAAGAAAAGACAAGGGAGTCCCAGGAGGTGAATCAATCCAAGGAGCCAAACAAACCTCCCTTGTACAAATGGTGGTGAAGGTAATGTCCTCTTACAGGAATAATAGAACCCTAATAAAATGTTTGGAAACAGTGGGGTCGATTCCGATTCGGGCCGGAAATCTCTCCGACCGAGCCGGACCCGGAGAGATTTCCGACCGAATCGGACCCGTGCAGTCCGACCGAACGAGTACGATGCGTCCGTATGTTATCGGACACGAGTCGGTCGGACTCCCATTGAACTCAATGGGAGCCGGTCGTACAACGCGTACGCGGGCTCCCATTGCCTCAATGGGTGCGAGGCGGACAAGGGCGCCCCTACAGCGAGTACGCCGCGGAGCGCTCGCGGCGTACACGCACAGGTAGGGGGACCCTTGGGTCCCCCTGTGTGCGCTCGCACGGGTACGCGTACAGGGTGGTCCGACACGGACCCCCAAAGTACGGCTCCGACAGCGAGTTCGAGTCGGACGGCGCGAGTCGGTCGGAGCGGTCGAGGTGCGCATCGTACTTACCCGGCCGGAAAACGTCTCCATTGCGCGGTGCAGAACCGGGTCCGACCGAGTCGGTCGGAGCGGTTCGAGTCCGAGCGAGTCGGTCGGAGTTGTCGGGACGCCCGGACGAGTCGGTCGGCGACTCGCATCGTACTCGCTCGGCCGGACTCGCGTACGGTTCGGTCGGGAAACAGGCTTTCGCATGGCTTTTTCCCGACCGAATGGTATTGGGTCCGCCTCCGACCGAGATCGGAATCGGCCCCAGTGTGTCATCACTAAAAGGTGGTGCAAATAGCATTTGTATCTGTTTTAGCTCTGGTACCCACCAGGAGCTAAGTGCAAACTCCACTTGTTCCGGTTTTTACATAACTTATAGCTAGTGGTAGTTGCCCATGCAAGTCAATGTTTAATAGGATAGGCAAATCCAGCTAAAAAGCTATTCCCCATTACCTAATAATGAAGGCCTAATTAGGTGAAAAACCATAGACAATACCTAGTGGAACGTTGTTTGGTCCAAGGTGATTTTGCACTTGCAAGTATACAATGGAATTAGAGCCCAGCTAGAGGGTTAACTAATAGAATTCTGAAACTCAGTCAGCCCAAAATAGAATTTACCAAAAATTAAAGATATCAATGTTCTGGAGGCGTAGTGTACAAATGTGTCAGCGAAGATTAGGACTCCGTGTAATGAGGATTGCTGGCAAGTAAACAGAGTACTACCACTTCCTCCCTCTTCTTCGCCACAGTTCTTACCGTATTAGGATTTACCAATCAGTGGCCACACTTCCACCAACAACCACGGCAATCCCAGGGTCATACACTCCTTGTAGCTCTAGTGGGATTGTTAGATGAATCATAATATTAATGACTTCAAGAAACTTCTACCTGCAGCCAATATTTTGGCATCCCGTAACCACATGCGTACAGGACAGTGTCACTAATAGAGGACAAAACACACATGAAGCAGAAGACCCACCCAACAACATAATGATGCAATGCTCACAGGCAGGGATATTGTCATCCATCATGCAACAAAATAAAAGGGAAATGTTGTGTTCAGCGGGATAGGTATGACAATTCAATAACAACATACCATCCAAGTGAAAATTGAATATTCCGCTCCTTTGTCTATCTGCACTTGTTTCAGTCATTGCATTCATTTGATACAGATATTCATAAGGACACACATCAATTAAAAAAGCTTTGGCAAATCCCATAGGTCAGGCATTGGCAATTCTTGTTTTGTTTTGTCATTGTTATTGCTAAACATTATTGCCTGGGAATATGCCAGGCTCTCATCAATCTAAAAAATAGAAAAAAAACATTTGGTAAAGGCAAAAAAAAGTTTTGGGGGTCTCCAAAAACCACACATTACCATAGAACTTCCTGGCACTGAAGGAAACCACTTTGTGTGTGTATATGTTCCTATTGAATGGATTATTACTTAACAATAGTGTATACCCAGTATATAGTTGGACCTGGGCCAATTATGGTATGTACAACAAGATGTCTAACTGGCCTATATGTTTTCCAGAGAAGGACAAAAAACTAATAAGACACCCAACAATTATAAATTAAACAATGACCAAATAATCTTGGTTTAAGGAAGGAATTGTATTTCAGAATTTAATCAAATATTCACAATTTCAAAGGTTGCTCCAAGGTGAAAAATGGTGAATAAAGTGCTCCAGGTAGTGCTCGTGAAGTGGTGGGGATGTGACAGTGGGAATATAAATAATTACAATGTTTACAAGATTGAGAACAACCAGTCTAACAAAATGTCAAGAAACTGACTAAAAAATCCCAAGGGATGGGAGGCCAGGAATGTATATTCTGTTCATCGCTTCTGGGCTGCAGGATAAGTACAGGTCAAAATACAAGTGAAAGTCGACGTTTCGATCCCAGAGAATTGAAGAGGGCAATTGATTCCTATCAGCGGGGTCTTCCTCAGGATGCTTGGCGAGCAACCTGAATCTAGGACTGCCGGTTCAGCAGTGAAGAAGTACAGGATAGGAGCCCGCGGTGATTCATCTCTCCTTGCAAGAAACGCGCTGATTCATTCGACAGCAAATTGCTGACTAGAGCGTGAACTCTTTCCTGATTGACTCACATCTTCATGCCTTTGTGCATTCAAGAATCGTCATCTCCTTGCTCAAATCCTTGACAGGTCTCCGCCCTTCTCTGTATGTGCGGTGGTTTAATTCCTCTGAACTTGGAGCCTCCAGCCCCATCCTTTCACTTGTATTTTGGCCTGTACTTATCCTGCTGGGGAAGATTGTTTATGTGTAGGAAGGTGTCCCTTGCTGCACATAAACAATCTTTAAATGCTGTTTTGCCACTTCTATGTGTGCTGCTTAATGCAGCACACATGGAAGTTACAAAATGTCTTTTTTTTAAGGATTGTTTATTTGCAGGAAGGGTTACCTTCCTACACATAAACTATCCAAGACATTTTGCTTTTTCCATGTGTGCTGCACAAGGCAGCACACATGGAAAAAGCAAAAACCAGGAGATATAAAGCATTTCTCCTCGTTTTGCCAAGTTAAGACCAGGTTTTCCCTGGTCTTAATTTTGGTGCTGCCTCCTATTTACGCTGCCTTTGTAAATAGGGGGAGCATCAAAATCAATGGGTGTTGCGATGGAACGCCCACCGCGACACCCACTGCCCACCCCTGCCGTTTTGTCACTTATATGTATGCTGCCTAATGCAGCACACATGGAAGTTACAAAATGTTATTTTTTTTAAAGATTGTTTATGTGCAGGAAGGGACACCTTTCTACATATAAACAATCCAAGGCGTTTTGTTTTTTCCATGTGTGCTGCACAAGGCGCACACATGGAAAAAGCAAAAACGAGGAGAAATAAAGCATTTCTCCTCGTTTCGCCAAGTTAAGACCAGGTTTTCCCTGGTCTTAATTTTGGCGGTGCCTCCTATTTACGCCACCCTTGTAAATAGGGGGAAACGTCAAAATCAATGGGTGTTGCGGTGGAACGCCCACCGCAACATCCACTGCCCACCCCTTTCACAGTAGGAATAGTGTGAAGTGGGCCTTATTTACAAGGCAGCATTAAGCCATGTTAAGTGGCGGCTTAACGCTGCCTTGTGAAAAAGGCGAAGCCCCTATGGCCGCAGGAACGGCAGGAAAAGTGACGTTCCCGTGGCGATAGGGGCTTGTAAATATGCCCCTTTGTATCTGTCACATGCTGTGGAGCAGTAGTTTAACCAAACCTCAAGGGGGTCTCTGCAATGCGCAGTGAAGGATCCCTCACATACAATCACGCTTAGGTTCAAGTTCCTCAACTCCTGCAACCGTAACCAGAGATATAATCAGGAGTGTGAGTGCACATGCCCATGGTCACACCAAGGCATACCAAAATCTAATTCACAAAATAAGGGTTGACAGTAGGCCTGGGCGGAAAACTACGCTACGCTCGTGTAGTTTGCGCAACTACACGCTACGCGAATTGCACGTAGCACAGTGCAAAAACGCGTAGCGTAGCGGGCCTTTTTTGCTTGCTCGCGATCCTCAACGTCAAGATGGAGACCGCGAGCGAGCAAAATGACATCCTGGCGAGACTTTTTCCTCGTTCGCGATCAGCAACATCAAGTTGCCGATCGTAAGCGTGGAAAATAAACCTCCCGGCGAGATTCTCAACGCGGGGAGGTCAGGTTTCTCATTGCGAGTGGTTGCGTATGCTCGCGACCGCTCGCGATGAGAAACTACCAGTCCGCCTTGAGAAAACTGCCGCTCGAGTACAAATCTACTCGAGCGGCAGAAAACTACCGCTTGCACTGTGCAAGGTGCCGTTTGCAATGATTGCACAGTGTGGACAAGCATCCGGCACTGTGCAATCTTTGCGAACAGCATTTCCTACCGCACTACGCAGTTCGCGTAGTGCTACGCGTAGCTCGCGTAGTGCGAAGTGCACTTCGCGTAGCTACGCGTAGCGCTACTACGCGAACTACGCCCAGGGTTAGTTGACAGGCTACTTTCTGCATCCATGGCCTCGCAAAAGCAGAAATCAGTGCAGCCCTTGACAAAAAACAGGACTTAACAGCGGTATTTTATGAGAAAGTGAAATCCATCAAAATAAGGTGTCACCTTCAATGCCATTACCCCTAGATTAAAAAAAATGTATTTCTTTCTCGTTTGCAGTTCTGCATTGTACTTTTCATGGAGCACAGACCAACGGGTGCAGTATCGCCCTGTGCCACTGGTAAAGAAATGCTGTCCTATATTTGAGGTGGTGCCTAGTGGCTATAAGGCCAAACCCCTGGTTGAAGCCCAGCTCCTCACTCACCATATTGCACACTCTTACACATACCTGGTTCTTTGATTCCCTCATTTGACCAAACCAACACTACCTAGAGGTGATTCGGCTTACATTTGAAAGACACACAATTGATGGACGGAATGCAGAACAAATCAAAACATTCACCCCCAGTCAAGAGATCTGGGTTAAATCCATCATTCTTTTGCTCACCATGCCACCCCAGTTTAGACCTGGCCATATGCAAATCAGTCTTGACCCTGTGCCTCATGGGAACAGTCCAGACCGAACTGCCAAGCCAGGTCCTCCCTGGACCGGAAACAAACATCCTAGGACCGGTTTCGGGTTTCACCCTCTTCATCCAGGATAGCTTGATTCCAGTGGCACAGTGAGCCCGGGACCCACGTCTGGGCATACCCGGCGCACTTAGGGCGAGGAAGCAAAGACACACAATTGATGGACGGAATGCAGAACAAATCTAAACATTCACCCCCAGTCAAGAGATCTGGGTTAGATCCATCATTCTTTTGCTCACCATGCCACCCCAGTTTAGACCTGGCCATATGCAAATCAGTCTTGACCCTATGCCTCATGGGAACAGTCCAGACCGAACTGCCAAGCCAGGTCCTCCCTGGACCGGAAACAAGCATCCTAGGACCGGTTTTGGGGTTTCACCCCTCTTCAGCCAGGCTAGGTTGATTCCAGTGGCACAGTGAGCCCGGGACCCATGTCTGGGCATACCCGGCGCTCTTAGGGCGAGGAAGCAAAAGACACACAATTGATGGACGGAATGCAGAACAAATCAAAACATTCACCCCAGTCAAGAGATCTGGGTTAAGTCCATCATTCTTTTGCTCACCATGCCACCCCAGTTTAGACCTGGCCATATGCAAATCAGTCTTGACCCTGTGCCTCATGGGAACAGTCCAGACCGTACTGCCAAGCCAGGTCCTCCCTGGACCGGAAACAAGCATCCTAGGACCGGTTTCGGGGTTTCACCCCTCTTCAGCCAGGATAGCTTGATTCCAGTGGCACAGTGAGCCCGGGACCCACGTCTGGGCATACCCACCGCACTTAAGGCGAGGAAGCAAAAGACACACAATCGATGGACGGAATGCAGAACAAATTAAAACATTCACCCCCAGTCAAGAGATCTGGGGGTGAATGGAGATCCCATGCTCTCCATGCCACTGGAATCAAGCTATCCTGGCTGAAGAGGGGTGAAACCCCGAAACCAGTCCTAGGATGCTTGTTTCCAGTCCAGGGAGGACCTGGCTTGGCAGTTCGGGCTGGACTGTTCCCATGAGGCACAGGGTCAAGACTGGTTCGCATATGGCTGGGTTCAAACTGGAATGGCATATTGAGCAAAAAAACGATGGATTTAGGCCCAGATCTCTGTACTGGGGTGAATGTATGACATTGTTCTGCATTCTGTCCATCAACTGTTGTTTTTGCATTTGTCACCCCGAGTGGGATGGGTATGCCCAGACGTGGGTCCCGTGCTCTCCATGCCACTGGAATCAAGCTTTCCTGGCTGAAGAGAGGTGAAACCCCAAAACCGGTCCTAGGATGCTTGTTTCCAGTCCAGGGAGGACCTGGCTTGGCAGTTCGGGCTGGACTGTTCCAATGAGGCACAGGGTCAAGACTGATTTGCATATGGCTGGGTTCAAACTGGAATGGCATGGTGAGCAAAAAAACGATGGATTTAGGCCCAGATCTCTGTACTGGGGTGAATGTATGACATTGTTCTGCATTCTGTCCATCAACTGTTGCTTTTGCATTTGTCACCCCGAGTGGGACGGGTATGCCCAGACGTGGGTCCCGTGCTCTCCATGCCACTGGAATCAAGCTATCCTGGCTGAAGAGGGGTGAAACCCTGAAACCGGTCCTAGGATGCTTGTTTCCAGTCCAGGGAGGACCTGGCTTGGCAGTTTGGGCTGGACTGTTCCCATGAGGCACATGGTCAAGACTGATTTGCATATGGCTGAGTTCAAACTGGAATGGCATGATGAGCAAAAAAACGATGGATTTAGGCCCAGATCTCTGTACTGGGGTGAATGTATGACATTGTTCTGCATTCTGTCCATCAATTGTTGTTTTTGCATTCGGCTTACATTTGAGACACATCACATTGCCATGTATTTGAATGCCAAAAGACAAATACACAGCACTGCTACAAACAGAAAATACAAGCATTGGCATAGCCAATAGGTCTCGCCTTTTGGACCTTATAAGAGTGTAGCTATGCAGCACATTTTCCTGGGTAGGCAAAATGTTTCAAGGCAAGACGAGTATGCAAAACATACACATCTCAAATAAAGTACCCTAGGAAAATCATTTCGACAAGCACAGTAAACAATTGTGTTGTTTTCAGAGTAGGACAAGCAGCACTGTCCAAAGCAAGCACACAATTTAAAAAGAGAAAGGGTTTCGCTTATTGGGAAGTAATAAAATTAATGTGCAAGTAAGACCTCTCTAGCACGTTTAAACTCAATATTGAATAATATTTATTAAACAGCTAAATAACCATTCACAAATACAGAAAGGGAGTGAGGATTAACTAACAAAAAAAGAGAACGCTTTGATGCAGGCAGTGGCGTCCCCTGCTCAGGCAGAAATTAGTAATTGAATTGGAACATTACCACCACAGAAACACATGTTAAAAAGTATCCAGGCACTCTAAGATTCATCTTCAGGGACAGTTGTGCATCCTGGGGAAGCAGCGTGCCCCGTGGCAGCACCTCACAACTGTGTGTTTCTGCAGCCACAACTTACGGATTTCTTTGCTCGGGCTAAAAAACGTTTAAGGTGTGATGTGGTATTAGCAATTCAACACTTTAACAGTTTTGTGCCTAAAATACACCCATGGTTATGTGCTCACATAGTGTTTGAAACAACACAAATGAATATTTACAAGTGCACATGCCATTTTAACCATAAACCCAGCTCCACGTGGGCACACACTACAAATGTGAAACAACACTCACAGCTGCATTCGCTATTTGATGCCCCCGCCCCCCGCTGCTCAGTGCCACCCCTCAACCAGTTAAGCAACCCATACAACACAAGAAAGGAAATGTGTTACAAGCAACGAAAAAATATAACCACAAACTACTATTAACATTTCCCTAAACATGCCACATTTCCCATGAAAACATTCAGCCAATCTAGGCAAACCTCAGAAATGAAGCAAATGTCCTCGACTGAAGCAGTGACCAATTCCGTGAGGTATCCATAACTTATTTGCATAAAGATAAATTATCAAGACGACCCCCCATCTATTACAACACTTTTATTTACTGAACTCTTGCAGAGAGCAAAAGCAGCACCCGCTAACAGGCAGTCAAGTCTGAAATAATCAAACATCGGCACTAAAAGGGTAGCAGGGGGCTGGTAAAGCTCGTATAAGACACATGGTTATTAAACAGACCATGTGATTGGCTGCTGAGTCCGGAGAAGTTGGTGGTCTGGGTGAACTACTAATGTAAACCCAATGGAAGTGTCTGTGCGAGGCCAACTATAACCACAGGGGGTGTAACTATGACTAGATTCCCAAGCAGCTTCTACGTGTGTATACACAAATAAGGCTGTTCTACTACCATCAGATTGGCAACTGTTGGTAAAAAAATGCAAAATAATAATATTGACGCCTACAAAATCCATCACTTTCACTCACATGCCCACAAAATATGACAGCGCTATACTGGCCATTTGACTAAACGTAGCCCTCAGCAGTCCCAAATCTCATCAAGCATGGGGTGGCTTTTGTTCAGGAAGGCACCCTGCACTACTTGGCGCAAGAATGCTTGTGAAATGAATGAATAATTTATTAAAACGCCAATGCTTTTGATAAAGTCCCACTTTCAGAAGAGCTCCAGCTTTGAAGCGTAATGTCACAATACAAAAAGGCAACATTTGGAGGGAGCATGTGCATTTTATGCACTGTGCTTATGTAAATAGGCAAACTGATGGATGAATGGGTGGATATACGGCAGGGCGGAGGAGATGGAATATATTCTTGCCCAGATCAGAATGAGCAGCAGTCTCTCCTCTGCTGTCTTACTTAAATGACAGGTGTGTAGCCCCAAGATAAATCAATTGTGTGATTACAGCCAAAGGAAGGGGGCGACAAAACAGAATAGTTTTGTTGCACATCTACTGGTCCTCAAAAGTGGATGGCACCCAGAGGCACGAGGAGCGGATGAGGGGCCAGCAGGGTGTGAGGGGTGTGAAAAGTAGGGGTGGGCGGAATTTGCGTAGTCGCGCTACGCATAGCTCCGCGAAATGGTAAAATATCTCCGCGAGCACGCAAAAGTTCCGCGAACACGCGGAATTGCTTGTTCCGCCCGTTCGCGATGCTTTTTTCCTGTTCGCGAACGCTGTTGCGTGCTCGGGGAGAAATATCTCGCGAACACGCATTTTGAAAGCGCGAACAAGCAAAAAACTCCGCAAAGTCGCGGATCGTGGAATTTTTGGCAATTTCGCGTTCTCTGCGGAACGTGAAATTACCCAAATTCCGCAAATTCCGCGAGCGGAACGGAATTTACCGCCCAGGCCTAGTGAAAAGCACTGCGAGGACGGAGATGAGGCTGCATGGGTGCTCAGGGACCCCCCTCCAGAGACCATCAGAGGACTGCATGGAAAACCCTCCCCTGCACCTCAGGCTGGAGCCAGGTAAGAGACCGGGGGTCGAGCACCTGCTGCAGCTGATATTATGCCTGGGCTTCCGTGGTGGGCAATGCCTGTACCTCGTTGCAATCGGGGACATGTTAAAATCTAAAGTCCTCAAATATAACTAACATCTCCCTCATTGACCTTCCTAGCACAAGTGAAGATATGTAGAGAAACCTTCACAGATCCGTTGCTCCATTCACTATGATATGAATATGTTCAAAACACATAATACATGTTTTCTTACTGATCATTTGAGTCCAGGAGTCTAAACTCTCGCCTTGAGCTGCTCTATGGGGGAACGGGAAGAGGGGGAAGAAGAGGGGATTGGGGTGATCGTCCACATACTTTTGCCGACTGAGTACATGAGGGTCTCACGGAGCGCACTAGAGGTGTCGAAGGAGGGAGCTGATTGCCCTCCCACACAGTGTCTGGTCCGGGTTGCTCTCCCTCACCCGAGGTCACCCCTCACATACACCTCGAGCAGCGACAGGAGGGAGGAGGTGTGGGAAACAGGGAAAACAGTGATAGGGTCAGGCGAGGGGGTGTTATGTGTAGGGGGCAACAGTAATGACTTGCTGGCAGGGAGCATAATGCAAACAAATACAAGCATTGGCACATTCAAAATGTCTCCTCGGTTTAAGGCTCTATTAAATTTACTAATAAAAATTGAATGAAAACGGGGTCGGGATAGATTTTTCCTGATGGGTAGGAGGGGAGGCAGTTCTCACAGGCCTGCAGAGAAACGGTCTGGATCTCTTGCTTGGAAGTGGGGAGCATTTTAATGTTCTGGCTAACTCCCTTGCCTGGGGTCCAGAAGTCAGCACCCCCCGACTGACTCACAGTCCAGACTTTAGTCCTGGGGACCGCCGTAGACATATGGCTGGCATCACATCACCAGCTGAGCCAGACTCCAGCCTGGATGGAACCCTCAGACTCAAGTCTAGAGTTAATCATAATAACACCTGATAGCGCTGCTGATGGAGCAAGGACTCACAAATGAGACTTGCTCGGATACAATCTTCTCATAAGTATTAATGTATTAAATTTGTATTGTTCATACTAACCACTGCACACACAAACATGAATAGCAAGGAAGCTTGCATATGTGTTTTAACTAACAAGTAACGCTTGTCTATTCTAAAATGGCCGCTAAAGCGTGGGAACTTTACTGCGCATGTCTCAACCATATCACGTGGTGTGACGTCTTACTTTGCTTGGAGGGAAACCCTTGCTTCTGCGCAGTGTGCATTAAAATGGCTGCTTTATGTTTTCACGTGCTACAACTTGCTCTCATGTTGCACTTAAACTCTGGTATTTTAACGCTACTAATGCGGGATAGAATTTATAAGTAAATGGGAATAGAGTAGAAAGAGTGGGAATACAGTGAAACAATTTATCTGTGATTTTAATATTTTCTTCTTTGACTTTTTATTAGTTCATAAATTGGGCCCGGGGTTTGGTGAACTGAAATTCGAGAGGCATTGTTCTGCGCATGCGTCCTGCATGGCTGCCCAGAGAGAGGAAGGATGAAGTCAACCTGGACGTCGTCCAAGGCCGTGACCTGATGGCCAATATTACTGTATTCATGAATGTCCTTAATAATGTGCAACAATGTACATGAAGAATGTATAAACTTTGTCCTGAGACGGGTGGGAAATAAAGCAAATGTATTAAATGCAATGGGCGGTATTTTAAAACAAAGGGCTTTAAGAAATGAATTAAATCAATATGGTGTGAGGATCAACCCCCTGTCCCTGTCCAATCAGAAGTAGTGGCCCCATAATTCTGCAACATTTAGGGGAGGTACATGGGCGTAGAAGGGTATAACAGATATAGAATTAGCAAATTAGTTAGCACAAGCTTTAGCGCAGCACAAGCTCTGAGAGACGAGACTAGACGCTGACAGGAAGAGGCTCCAGACGTACAAGCTGATCGATTGCAGACTGAACCGCTGTCCAGAGAGGTCCTGAGGTGGGGGCGGCGGAGTCCATTAGAAGGAAGACACAGAAGAATTCGAAGTGAAGCGAGGTACCAGAGAGGGGAACGACGCAGGCGTCGTTGATAGAGAGGTCACCAGTCCTGTCCTGATCCGGGAGGAGGTCTTTTCTCTTCATCCTTCCAGGGTCCTATCTTTCCAACTCCTTGGCCAAGGGGTTTTGGTTCTCGCACTTTAGGTAAATATAAATGCAAACCTTAGTTGCGCTGCTGTCTCTATCTTCTCCTTTCCTAAGGGACCGTCATTAATCGATAATTGATTATTATGCTTCATCCTTGATATACGATCTAAGTATCATGTGGTTCTGTAATTTACTCTGCTAAATCTTTAGATAAATATTTTAAAACTTCTTGACTCAGTGATTATTTCAGAAATGATGAATTGTATAGAACGTCACTCATTTTAAACTTCCCAATTATCAAAAGGTCCATTGGTAAGTCATTACTCTTCAATCAGAAAAGTAATTGGTAGCAGGGATTTGATAAAGAATACAACTGACCCACCAGCGGAAATTGCTAGCGTAGTATGAATGTATGGGCCCAAGTGAGTATTTTTGTGTATGAATGCTTGTTGCTAGTAACCCGCTGGATCACTGCGATGCCGTCCCATTGGCAGAATGTGCGCTGTACATATGCCTCACACCAGGTAGCATAAAGGATTGCTCACTGTGAAACCTGGTATGGTAGAAATTCTTCTAAAGACAGCCTCTGCAGAAACGTTCAGTGGAAGCCGAGAGTTGCTGAAATAAAAGTTTCTTGCTCATTAGACAGTAATGTTTTGTTCAACTTTTACCTGGTAACCATGGTGCCATGAGGGGTGCCACTGGAGCGGCTGCTTAAAGTTTCATTAACACTCTGCCTTGCTTAAAAAGTGAATGGGGTGTTTTTATGCAAAGGATAAAGTTGCAACAAGAGAAGGGCTGACACTAGGGGTGTCGTCCTGTCGACCAGCTGTGCACAAATTTGATTAAGAGCTAGGTTAGACTTGAACCAGCTTCTTGGCGCCCCTTATCAGATGCGTAGCACGTCGCTAATTAAACAACACAGTCTCTGTATTTAAGTAGTAAATTTACAGAAACACACAGAAGCCCAGCTATCCAAACACAAGCCACGGTGTGCGCGCGTGCGCACCCAAAGCTTCCAGCCAGGATTTAAAGGCACTTCTAAACAAGCGCGGCCAAGCTAATTTGAAACAGATGGCGCCGCTGCTCGCTCCCGAAAAACAAGCGCGGCCAAGCTAATTCAAAACAGATAGCGCCACTGCTCGCTCCCGCAAGGTGGATGCCGCCACATGCACAAGTGTGTGGAAAAGAGCAAACCAATTTCTAAGGGTCATCTCCTAGAACAGCGCATGCGCGCTGCACTAGGCTCGACCTAAAAAATCTCCCTGGCATTTATATGTGCACTAAAATGTACACTAAAAACACTCATTGTCAAAACCAATAGTTCTTGCTTTTATGATTTGGATACCAAGATATTGGCTTTGCCATCCATGTTTGTAAAGGATTGTTTGAAAAAAGTAAAAGAAAAAATGCAATATTTTAACTCTTTATAAACGTGTTGTTTAGATTTCAAATTATTTTCACACACAACACGCCGAACAAAGATTAAAAGGCCTGTTGCATGTGATTCAGCTTAAAAAAAAATCAAAGGACCAGTTGCAGGTACTTAAAATAACATGGCAGGTCTCCGAGGCCATGAAGAAGGAAGCGTCAGACTTAAAGGGAAAAGATTGCCAAGTCTAATTTACTTTCCAGACGACTGGAACAAAATGTTTAGGCCATTTGGTGCAATACACCAGCACCAGGGGGCCACGTTATGAGACTCTGGAAGAAAAGGCATTTTGTTTTCAGCTGAGATGGAGTGAAGCAGGCACCCCTTCTCCCAACGCCAAAAATGCTTTTTTGTGAACGGCATGAAATTTGATGCAAATGTTGCAAAAATACGAGATAGAACTAAACCACCCTGATAAAGTGTGTTGTTTGTCAAACACTGTGAAAATTATACTTTTTGCTGTTCATTTTGGGGAGCAGCTGGGAGAGGAGTGGGGAGTAACACAGAGAGTACAGGTGGAAGAGAAGTGAGGGGGAACAGCACATGAAAGAGAAAACATGAAAACACATGCACTGGGGGAATGTCTGGATTCATTATCTTGGAACACCATGAAAGTATGAACAAGGTTTGTTGGGAGCACACCAACAATAAATGTCAGTACAATATTAATTACTAGAAATAAGTCAAATACATATGGAATAATCCAAAAGAATGTTTATTAATGCAAATATTAAAACTTCACGGCTGAAATTGGCAGGACAATTGCCATTGATATGATGGTTAGATATACCAACACATTGAACCCAATAGGCTGGGTGTAGCTTGTTGTAAGAGTTATTCAGTGCAACAGCTACTGCAGTGAATAGTAAACATCCATTACAGCCACATATATCACTGCTTCCTTTGTGAAGTCACCATGAAAGAACATCAATATTTAAAAACTGCCCTTTCACAGCTTATGGTGTTTGAGGAAATGTATGTGTGCGCTTTAAGATACCCCATTTGAGCCCATTTCTTTCAAACTTTTCTCGAGGTGCAAACCCTGCTCCAAGTACCCTAGAAGAAGTCGAGATTGCTCGCTTCAGTCGGTCACTGGAATTCAGAACTTGTATTACACCCCACCACTTTCAAATATCACCATTGCGATTTTCCCTTCCAAGCCCACATCACCTTCAAGAATAGTTACTTCATGTACAAGGCTACCGGGAGT
>CAWUFW010025665.1:0-41955 GCA_963921515.1 Calotriton arnoldi
ATGGCCGATGGACAGCTGGTGCCCTGCAGTGCATACGAGACACAAGTACATGATGCGTGTGCCATTCCGTAAGGACATGTATGGCACCTACATGGCTAACATCTAACATCACAGTTCAACATGTGTCCTCAACAAGTCCCAGGTTGTGCTATGGGATATCATTAGGCTGTGTCACAGTACCCATGTACTGCTGTCACGTTCCAAACACACACCACAGTGACATGTGAGGACAGATGTGCCCCAGGCATCACAGCTCATCGACAGGTAGATTCCCAGGGACCCTTGTGAGAAGTTGGCCTGGTATATGCTGTTCACTAATTAGAGTGGACACCTTGCACCAGGGCAAATCGACTCTTATGGTAGATAGGTTTAAGACAACCTTTTAAAGAAAGCTATCCTAGTGGTAGCTGTGGAGAGCAGCCTTCAGGCTAAGTCTCGGAGGAATGTAAAGCAGCTTGTTTTACCATATAATCTCTTGAATCACCAAATGAAAAGACACCACACAGGTATATATATCAAATATATATGTATTTATTTCTAAATAACTCTCTACTAATCTCTTTATGAGATTAGAAGACAAACATATGCACAAATCAACGTTTCACAATAAGTTAAGCACAAAATATGGCTGGGGCCCTAGGGGCGTACCAGACCATATACTAAGTAAGAGACTTAGGGACAACGACTTGCAGGGAGACAAGGCCTAGGGCCTTTAGAAGTGCAGGGGCCTCACGAAACCACCCAAGGCAGGTAAGTAAAGGACCCACGGGGGACGCGTGCAGTGTGGATACACAGGCGCGGATCGCCGTTAACTTCAATGGAGCAAGTCGCGGTTGGAAATAAAGAGTTTTAGGATACTTCGGGAGAACCTACAAGCAAGTCACTTACAGGGTAAGTAGTTCTAGGGCCCACACCCACAGGAGCACCGTAGTGCTGGAGTTACCTCACCCAGGGAAGCCGGGTGCACAGGTGTCCTTTGGTGTCGGGTCGCGGCGTCGTTTTCAATGGCGAACAAAGAAGACTTGCTGCTTGCGGGAGCTGAAGAAGTGTCCGGTGGAATCCAAGCCTGGATTCTGAAGAAGGATGACCTGAAAGCAGAGGGGACAGTGTTCAAAGTCACTTGGCAGTGACCCGGGGCAAGGAAGATGGATGCCCACCGTCGTCGGTCGCTTCAGGTCGGTGGCGGGTGCCTTGACTCTTCAGCCACGTGGTCCAGGAGGCGTCGACGATGACCAGGAGCTGGATTCGGTGTGTGCCTCGACGTCTGCAGCTGACTGCGGTGTCGGCAACTCGATCGGAGCCAACAAGCCTTGGCAGCCGCAAGTCTCGGGGAGATGAAGAAAAGTTGATGGCGCAGACCAGCAAGGTCTGTGGAACTCACCCAGCAAGGGTAAGTCAGGGAAGGCCTGGAGCAACCAGGGGAGCCCTTTGGTTTCTTTAAGAAGTCTTCTGGGGACCCACAAGCCAGCGGGCAAGGGATTGCAAAGACACCTCGGGCGGAATCACTCAACAGGGGTCCACGGTCACTCGGGATGGTGTAGGCCTCTGATCTTCGGAGGGATTCCTGCTGGAGGTCGGGACCACACGTGGTCCAAAGCACAAGTTCATAGAATGTTGTGAAGCGGTTGCACTCGACAATAGTGCACGGTACCCAGGGGTCGCAGTTCCTCGTTACTCGTGGGGTCCACTTGCCTCAGCTTCGCTGGGGACTCACGATGGCCTGGGAGAGGTCAGGAAATCCACTTCTTGGGCTGCAGGGACTTCGGACTCCGGCGGGAGCGGCATAGTTTGTGACCGTCGTTGTCGTTTTTGGTGCCTGCCAAGCAGGGGAGTCACTCCTTGACTCCAAGGGAGATTCTTCTGTCTTCCAAAGGTAGTGGAACGTCGAAGGGCCAGGATTCTTCTGTAGAGCGTCGTCCAGGGGTTATCTGCTTTGCAATGGCAAAGGTTCCCCCTCTTATACTAAAAAGAGGGGATGGACTAGCTCTATGACCCCACCTATGGGAGGGTCAAGGGAGGGGGTGGCTACACCCACTTCCCTTTGTCCAGTTTCGTGCCAGAGCAGGGGCAGGTAGCCCCTGAGCTGGTTTGAACTGGCATATGCACAGAGGAGCCTTCTGCTCCCCAGTGCAGGACTTCAAAGCACTGTAAGAGTGCACCCACCCAGCCCCAATACACTAAACCCTGTCTGGGAGGTGGTTACACCTCCTTGTGACAGGATGCCTATTGTTGGGCTTCCTCCACTGTGAGTGTTGGTCATCAGCAGGAGGGCAGCCCAGTGTCTGTGACTGGTGGCATCCATTTTGTGATGCCAGGGCTCTGCAGGATTCTACCGCGTTTCCACAGCAGGTACATGTCTTATCCCTCTAGAAGGGTGGAATGCTACCCCCGCCACCAGGATTGGCGGGGGGTAGTATTCCAAGATGTTTGACACCAAACACGACATGTTTTGATGCAGCCATTCCAAAGTTAGCATTTACCGCGAGGATATAATGCACTTAATAGTATATGGTTTAACCGCATCCACAAACAGCACCAGAGAATAGACTCTGAGAGCTGCAGAGGGGCCCTGCTCAGGCAGAGGCACCCCCTCACATAGAAGCCAAGCACCCTGCCCTCAGGATTGATAGGGCCTGCCTTAGGGGTGACTGATAGGTTTATATGTGTGTGCAGGAGAGATATAGGAAACCTATATCTCAGTGAGGGGTGCTAGCACCACCTCACCCAGGCTGCAGTAGCAGGCCTGTGGTGTCAGATTTAGACTGCTTCCCAGGGGTGGCATAATACATGCTGCAGCCCCTGGTAGGCCTGTGAAGTACCTATGCCCTTGGTACCTAAGGTACCATATACTAGGGACTCATAAGGCACCACAGTATCCAATCACTAGTGCACCTAGAGTGCACTCCATGTCGTTTAGAGAGAGCAGATAGACTGGGGCCCTGAATAGCAGGGTCCCAGTCCAACTAAGTCATAAACCAGCAAAACACCATAAAAAAAGTGGGGGCAACCATATAGTCAGATTCCACCTTCCTACATAACCCCCCCCCAAACGAAAGGAGATAAGGCTAACCTTGGCCAGTTGAGCCTTTATTGACTAAGTGGCCATATAAGGAAGCACCTGCACTAGCATGGTTGCCCCCTGTCTTATGGTCCACTAAGCAATCCCTCACCCTAAGGGTATGAGAGGGTCTCCACCATGGGGAATCACTACCTGTGGTGTGCTTTGGTAAAGTACCAGGCTGGTGAGGTGTCTGAGTAGGGAAGTGTGGCCCTAGGAATGTTGGCCTCAGCTTTCTCAGCTCACTGGTCACCATGTATGCCTGTCTTTCCATGACTGAGTGGTACTCTGCTCTAAGGGTCAACCTTTGACTGCCTACAGCCGGGGGTTGGGTCCCTTTGGGTGGGACACTGGAGGGACATGGCATGTTTGGAACCTTTTGGTCCCAGGTTTGCCCTTGCCTAACAGAGTCCTTCTGGGGGAGGTCCCTACATAAAGGTATGGGGGATCCCTCAGTGGGTTGAGGAATTTCTACCTGGCTAGGGCTACTAGCCTGGGTGCCCCTAATCTGCTGATGGGGGGTTCCTCTGGACAGGGGGCCCTGGGGGTCCACTGACCTCCCTGACCTCTGCAGCCCTGGGCTGACTGAGGCAGGGTAGAGAGGGGCAGGTTACCTGCTCCAGACTGGGTACCACCTTGTAAGGGTCCTCTGCCATCAGGGGGTGGCCAGGCCAGGCCTGACTACCTCTGTGGCAGTTCCTTCACTAGGGGTAGGGTCAGTTCCCTGAGGAGGCTGACCCTTACCTACTGTCTGGAGGGAAGAAGACTTTTCTTCAACCCTTGTGCTCTCTTCTGGGGGAGAGTGGGCCATTCTTCCAGGCTCCATCTCTCCAAAATCTTGGGCTGGGGCTGTGGCCATCACAGCCCCACTAACCTTTACAGGGACACCCAACATCTTCAGATGGGTTTGGTGTTCAATTTCAGCCCAGGCTGAAATTTCCAGATCATTGCCCATCAGGCAATCTACAGGTAAGGTTGGGGACACTGCCACTCTTTTTGGGCCTGTGACCCCCTCCCAGCTGAGATTGACTATGGCCATGGGGTGATCTGTTCTGACACCATCAATGTTGGTCACCTGGTATTTAAACTCAGGTAAAAGCTGGTGAGGGGGACTAGTTTCCCTGCCACCATGGTGACACTAGCCCCTGTGTCCCTAAATGCCACAGCTTTCTGACCATTAATTATTGGCTCCAGTCTGTACCTGCCCAATGCTGTGGGACCCACGGTAAAGGTGGCAAATCCTATACCACCATCAGAATCTGAGGAGTCTGTTGAGGGGGTCCTGTCTGAACTAGGGCCCACCTCTGTTCCTCTTGCAAAAGCACCTAACTTTTTGGGTGCACTACTCCCAACTGGAGGATTACTACTGGTAGTACCAGGAGGGGTGGTAGTAGTTGTTGGAAGAACATTTTCTTTATTGCCAATCCTGGGACAACTGGGATCAGATTTCCAGTGCCCAGGCTTTTTACAGACATGGCAATAGGGTTTCTTTTCAGGAGAGGAAGGAGTTTGGGACCCACCCCCAGAAGAGGACTTTTGGGGCCCTGTAGTGGACTTATCCTTAGATTTATCCCCACCTTTCTCTTGGGACTTGGTAGAATCTTTCTTGTGGTCACCACCCTGATTCTTAGGCCTTACTCTGGTTCTGACCCATTTGTCTGCCTTCTTTCCCAATTCTTGGGGAGAGGTCAGATCAGAGTCCACCAGGTACTGGTGTAAAAGCTGGTTTTGACAATTATTAAGGATCTGTTCTCTCATCATTAGATTATAAAATCCTTTGAAATCAGTAACCCTACTGCCAACCAGCCAACCCTCCAGAGCCTTGGATGCACAATCTACAAAGTCTGTCCAGTCCTGAGTCTGTGCCTTCTGGGTATCTCTGAACTTCAACCTGTACTCTTCAGTGGTTAAGCCAAACCCATCTATCAGTGCACTCTTCAGGACCTCATAATCATCAGCATCCTCCTCTCTAACAGTGAGGAGCTTGTCTCTTCCTTTATCTGAAAAGGAGAGCCACAAGATTGCTGCCCACTGCTTTTGGGGGACCTGCTGTACTCTACAGGCCCTCTCCATAGCAGTTATCCACTTGTGGATATCATCCCCACTCTGGTAGGGAGGAACAACCTTGCTCAGGTTCCTATGGTCAGGAATATATTCTCTGCCTCTAGGGACACTGTTGCTGCCACCAAGGGGTTCTAACCCCTCTTTTCTAGAAGCTCTCTGGATCTCCAGGGCTTCCTATCCAGTGCCAACTGCTTGGTTCTGAGGGCCACTCTGGCTTCCTCATACTGGAGCAGTTTGCACCTTCTCTCAGAGGAGGTCTCTCTTAAGGAAAAGTATGAGCTCCTCTGCTGGACAAATTCTCTGCCAGAGTGATAAGAGTGGTCAGATTCCCTGGAAGGGGATCTGTGCCTCTCCTCCTCTCTGTCAGTTCTCTTAGGGAGAATTCCTCTGTCCTTTTCAGGCCCCTTGGAGCCTGGCCCTTCAATCACAGAGTCTTGGTCATTCTGATTTTCATCATCTGACCCAGATACTATGACTGACCCACCCACTGATTCAAACCCTTTAGCTCCTAGAGCCAATCTAAGGTCATCTGCTGTCAGCAGATCTATCAGGTGTAGTGTTGAGGGACTCTGTCCTAGTCTCAGGTGTCTGTCAACACACATGGCTCTCAAGTCAGAGAAAGCCATGTCCTTATACTGAGGCTGAGTGGATCCACTGGGTCCACCCCTTAAGGACATTCTAGTGTTGTGCAGTGTTGTACTACCTACACTAGTTTGTGGCCTACTGATCCTAGCTTGAGCTGTGGAAAGGGTGTGCTATCCCTTGGCACACAGCTCTAAGTTCAGTAGAACTTATTGATACTAAGCTTGACTTTATATGTACCTTGAGTACCTATAATGGTTTTCAGTTAGTAATTCAAATAGAGATTTTCTGGTAAAACAATGGCAAGCTGGAATCCCACACGCTGCCCACCAATGTGAGAAGTTGGCCTGGTATATGCTGTTCACTAATTAGAGTGGACACCTTGCACCAGGGCAAATCGACTCTTATGGTAGATAGGTTTAAGACAACCTTTTAAAGAAAGCTATCCTAGTGGTAGCTGTGGAGAGCAGCCTTCAGGCTAAGTCTCGGAGGAATGTAAAGCAGCTTGTTTTACCATATAATCTCTTGAATCACCAAATGAAAAGACACCACACAGGTATATATATCAAATATATATGTATTTATTTCTAAATAACTCTCTACTAATCTCTTTATGAGATTAGAAGACAAACATATGCACAAATCAACGTTTCACAATAAGTTAAGCACAAAATATGGCTGGGGCCCTAGGGGCGTACCAGACCATATACTAAGTAAGAGACTTAGGGACAACGACTTGCAGGGAGACAAGGCCTAGGGCCTTTAGAAGTGCAGGGGCCTCACGAAACCACCCAAGGCAGGTAAGTAAAGGACCCACGGGGGACGCGTGCAGTGTGGATACACAGGCGCGGATCGCCGTTAACTTCAATGGAGCAAGTCGCGGTTGGAAATAAAGAGTTTTAGGATACTTCGGGAGAACCTACAAGCAAGTCACTTACAGGGTAAGTAGTTCTAGGGCCCACACCCACAGGAGCACCGTAGTGCTGGAGTTACCTCACCCAGGGAAGCCGGGTGCACAGGTGTCCTTTGGTGTCGGGTCGCGGCGTCGTTTTCAATGGCGAACAAAGAAGACTTGCTGCTTGCGGGAGCTGAAGAAGTGTCCGGTGGAATCCAAGCCTGGATTCTGAAGAAGGATGACCTGAAAGCAGAGGGGACAGTGTTCAAAGTCACTTGGCAGTGACCCGGGGCAAGGAAGATGGATGCCCACCGTCGTCGGTCGCTTCAGGTCGGTTGCAGGTACCTTGACTCTTCAGCCACGTGGTCCAGGAGGTGTCGACGACGACCAGGAGCTGGATTCGGTGTGTGCCTCGACGTCTGCAGCTGACTGCGGTGTCAGCAACTCGATCGGAGCCAACAAGCCTTGGCAGCCGCAAGTCTCGGGGAGATGAAGAAAAGTCGATGGCGCAGACCAGCAAGATCTGTGGAACTCACCCAGCGAGGGTAAGTCAGGGCAGGCCTGGAGCAACGAGGGGAGCCCTTTGGTTTCTTTAAGAAGTCTTCTGGGGACCCACAAGCCAGCGGGCAAGGGATTGCGAAGACACCTCAGGCAGAATCACTCAACAGGGGCCCACGGTCACTGGGGACAGTGTAGGCCTCTGATCTTCGGAGGGATTCCTGCTGGAGGTCGGGACCACACGTGGTCCAAAGCACAAGTTCGTAGAACGTTGTGAAGGGGTTGCACTCGACAATAGTGCACGGTACCCAGGGGTCGCGGTTCCTCGTTACTCGTGGGGTCCACTTGCCTCAGCTTCGCTGGGGACTCACGATGGCCTGGGAGAGGTCAGGAAATCCACTTCTTGGGCTGCAGGGACTTCGGACTCCGGCGGGAGCGGCGTAGTTTGCGACCATCGTTGTCGTTTTTGGTGCCTGCCAAGCAGGGGAGTCACTCCTTGACTCCAAGGGAGATTCTTCTGTCTTCCAAAGGTAGTGGAACGTCGAAGGGCCAGGATTCTTCTGTAGAGCGTCGTCCAGGGGTTATCTGCTTTGCAATGGCAAGGTTCCCCCTCTTATACTAAAAAGAGGGGATGGACTAGCTCTATGACCCCACCTATGGGAGGGTCAAGGGAGGGGGTGGCTACACCCACTTCCCTTTGTCCAGTTTCGCGCCAGAGCAGGGGCAGGTAGCCCCTGAGCTGGTTTGAACTGGCATATGCACAGAGGAGCCTTCTGCTCCCCCAGTGCAGGACTTCAAAGCACTCTAAGAGTGCACCCACCCAGCCCCAATACACTAAACCCTGTCTGGGAGGTGGTTACACCTCCTTGTGACAGGATGCCTATTGTTGGGCTTCCTCCACTGTGAGTGTTGGTCATCAGCAGGAGGGCAGCCCAGTGTCTGTGACTGGTGGCATCCATTTTGTGATGCCAGGGCTCTGCAGGATTCTACCGCGTTTCCACAGCAGGTACATGTCTTATCCCTCTAGAAGGGTGGAATGCTACCCCCGCCACCAGGATTGGCGGGGGGGTAGTATTCCAAGATGTTTGACACCAAACACGACATGTTTTGATGCAGCCATTCCAAAGTTAGCATTTACCGCGAGTATATAATGCACTTAATAGTATATGGTTTAACCGCATCCACAAACAGCACCAGAGAATAGACTCTGAGAGCTGCAGAGGGGCCCTGCTCAGGCAGAGGCACCCCCTCACATAGAAGCCAAGCACCCTGCCCTCAGGATTGATAGGGCCTGCCTTAGGGGTGACTGATAGGTTTATATGTGTGTGCAGGAGAGATATAGGAAACCTATATCTCAGTGAGGGGTGCTAGCACCACCTCACCCAGGCTGCAGTAGCAGGCCTGTGGTGTCAGATTTAGACTGCTTCCCAGGGGTGGCATAATACATGCTGCAGCCCCTGGTAGGCCTGTGAAGTACCTATGCCCTTGGTACCTAAGGTACCATATACTAGGGACTCATAAGGCACCACAGTATCCAATCACTAGTGCACCTAGAGTGCACTCCATGTCGTTTAGAGAGAGCAGATAGACTGGGGCCCTGAATAGCAGGGTCCCAGTCCAACTAAGTCATAAACCAGCAAAACACCATAAAAAAGTGGGGGCAACCATATAGTCAGATTCCACCTTCCTACAACCCTGTATTGACACATGGACACTGGCATGACATGGTGCATCATGAATACACCACAGCTAAACAACCATGACCCCCACAGGTAGTGGTCCCTGTTGCCTCAGCAGGACAGACATGGACGTCTGTGACACACACACGCACAACATCAAAGTCCATGCACAAACAACGTGGATGTGGAGACTGTCTCCCATTGTGCACATGGAATCAGAGACATTGTAAACACGACATGCACACAGACTGTGGAGGGCCATCACAATTGTGGCAATGGGTCACCCTGGGACGTACATACCATCCCACATGGGACTCAGGGGGTATGTGACATGACATACACATACACAACCGTGAAATGTGACCATGCCACATGCCCTGAAATGAACAGTTGCACACCACAGTGTTCATGTGCACAACACACCAAGGATTCTGTCCCCATGAACACGTGCACAGCCTGGGAGTGGCTGCCCCCAAGTGCCACCCAAAAAACAACATGTTGACCCCCATACACGGAACGTGTAATGCAGCCTTACATGCCTTAGGATACAGTGTGGACAGGCTGTGGGGTTGTAGGTGTGCCCCTCACTCCCTGGGAAGTATATGTGGCTGGCATATGTTCACCTGTGACAGGCATGGTGACATATGCCAGTGACTTGTACAGGGACGCGTTGTACAGCAATGGACCGATCGGTGCGCACACATTGGCCATTGCATACGATGTGAGTGGGAACGCGTTGTACAGCAATGGACCGATCGGTGCGCACACATTGGCCATTGCATTCAATGTGAGCGGGTACGCGTTGTATCCCGGGTACGGGTTGAACTGCAATGGACCGATCGGTGTGCCCGGCCGGCCCATTGCATTCAATGTGAGCGGGTACGCGTTGTATCCCGGGTACACGTTGTAGAGCAATGGACCGATCGGTGTGCCCGGCCGGCCCATTGCATTCAATGTGAGCGGGTACGCGTTGTATCGCGGGTACGCATTGAACTGCAATGGACCGATCGGTGTGCCCGGACGGCCCATTGCATTCAATGTGAGCGGGTACGCGTTGTATCCCGGGTTCGCGTTGAACTGCAATGGACCAATCGGTGTGCCCGGCCGGCCCATTGCTTTCAATGTGAGCGTGTACGCGTTGTATCCCGGGTACGCGTTGAACTGCAATGGACCGATCGGTGTGCCCGGCCGGCCCATTGCATTCAATGTGAGCGGGTACGCGTTGTATCCCGGGTACGCGTTGTACAGCAATGGACCGATCGGTGCGCACACATTGGCTGGGGCCTGGCATGGCAACGGACGCGTTTTTGACGCTCCGAGTCTGATGCAGTGAATTCAGTTGGCCAGCCACAACAATGTTGCAAAATCATGGGTGTCATGAAGTTGAAGATTTGAAGGATGCTGTGGGCGTGTATTAGTGCTGCTAAACCATGGATTGGTCAGATTTAGAAGATGCAAACGACTTGGACCTATCACTTTGGACACATGGGACAGTATCTGCCTCTGCAGCACACATATAATGCTGGCTGTTCCCCTGAGAGCTCACTTGCCTGCACTACATGCTCCAGGATGACATCTGCCACCAACACTGCTGCTGTTTATGCATCCTCTGGCTCCTGCAATGGCACGTACTGTGGAGAGAGCCCCAGCCTTCAGCCTTGAGGAGAACCAGGCCCTGCTGGACAGCCTCCTTCCACAGTACAGCAAGCTGTATGGGAAACCAGGGGAGCAGGTGAGTGTGCTGTCCACTGCCTTACTAAATGTGCATGTTGTCTGACTAGGAAGACTTACAGTGTGCACACCACTGGCTAGCATGCTCACTGAGTAGTTGTCACACCCCAAAGTGTGTAGTTACATGCACTGAACTGGTACAGTGCAGTAACAGTGCATTCCAACTAGGTTTACTTCCCATGCAATGATACCATGTAGTGACTGCTGGCAAACTGTTCATAGCCATTGTTGCACTGCCTGTGTACATCATATGCCCCTGTAATTGAGACATGTATATCCAACTGTGTGATGCACGTATATGTTGCATGTGTAGTAATGGCCTTTTCACTTTGTCATCCTCACAGGTTGATGCCCACCAGAAGCAGGACATCTGGCTGACCATCGCCCGGAAAGTAAGATCCGTGGGGGTTTACAGGCTCAGGATCCGCAACTGCCAAAAGAGGTGGCAGGACCTTCGTGGTTGGACCCGGAGGATCGCAAGGGTCCAGCTGAAGCTGTCGCCTCCTCGCAGGAGGGGTGGACACCGGACCCTGACCCCCCACATGCTCCGGATCCTGGCGGTGGTCTTCCCTGACCTGGATGGGCAGCTGAAGGACAGACAGCAGCAAGGAGGGGGTGAGTCCATGACTGCACTGTGCACTTTGTCTGCCATGCTATGTGCCCTCCTCTGGCCTGGTTAAACTTCCACAGTACATCAGTCATGTGGTCCAGGACCCATGTCCCTCATTTGTTACATGCCCACTTCTCCTCTGATACGCATATGTGTGGCCCTTATAGTCAGGAAATTGTATCATTTGGGGACTGTGTCATTGCATTTTGCTTTGCTCAAGGTGGGGGACAGCATTTGTTCCCTTGACTATGTTGTGCGATTCATGGGTGAGTCAATTGCTTACACAATGCCTAAGTTCTGACATGTGATCTGCGTGTAACTTTGATATGTGGTCCGCTTGCTGCTCTGACTCACCACATGTCCTTGGGGAATGTGGCACACACCCATGCTGCTGGTGGGAACAATATTTGGGCCTCAGGAGTATGTGTATCCAGTGTGTCACACATGCTTAGCCACCTGCCTACTGTCCAGGACTCATCCCTCTTACAGGTGGAGCTGGACAGTCATGCCTACTCCAGTGCATACAATACACTCTGTACTCCCACTCCCGTGTATCATCTGGCATGTTGTGATCAGTGAAATCAGCAGAAGGTGTCTGCCTTTGTCTCATTGTGCTGTGTCTTCGTTGTCAGGACTACTGGTATGTTCATCGTTTGTGGCTCAGTATGCCATCTGAGATGTGACCATGATAGACAATACTTCTGTGACTTATAGGTGTCTGATCACTTGACTGTGCACACAGGTGTTTGCGACTGTGACTTTCAGGCAGCTGTATTTTCATTCACAGCACACTGTGAGGTGCTCATGTTCATAGAGTTTTGTTTCATGTCCCCCATATGTCCAGTTGGTATGACGTGGACAAATAGTAGTACAGATGATGTGGTTTTTGGGGGATGGACATGTGCACTTGTCAGTCACATAACTTGCATTCCCCATGCCCTCGGATTGTGACACAGTGCAGACTGTTGTTGTCTGGCTGCCATGGCCATGTGACTTGAGACAGTAATGTATGACTTTGCACGCATTCCTGTGTCATGGCATTCAACTTCCTGGGACTGATCCTGCAGGGTAGTGACATGTGCAACATGCACCCCATTGTGGCATTGACTATCCGGACATGGGTGCATCATGGTGTCTGGTGCTGGTATGCATCACATGCATTTCTAATTAGAATCTGGCCATCCCTTTATCCGGACACCTGCACTGACTCAGTGGCAAGAGATGTGATGTGTGCATGTTCACATACTTCACCGTGTTCCCTGCAATGTCCAACAACTGTGTAGGTGGTGCATGTGTCCACACTGGGGTCTTACCATCAGACAGGCACCAGACAGATGGGTGCAAGGGCAGGAGGGGTGTGAGTCCCATGGTTGACCATCAGACTGACAATTGGCTTCCCGAATCTGTGTGAGGACTTTAGGCAATGTTCAACTAAGGATGCCAGGGCTTGCTCTGTAATGTGCTGTACTTACTGTGGTGTGTGCGGTCAGTGCAGGTGACTGATGTTTGTCTGTTTCCCTAATTGTTTGCAGATACATCCACGGCCACAGGAGGGGACAGCTCCACGGACCAGGAGGAGCAGCGGAGCCAGACTGGGTCAGCATCGGACGAGTGGTCAGAGGGACCCAGTGGCACGGAGGGCGAGGGGAGCCACACCGAGGAGTCCTCAGCACCATCCAACTCAGCTGGGGACCACCGTAGCTCGGAGGATGACTCCCTTGTGGAGGCGGGTCTCGGCAGCCACCAAAGGCCAGCTAGTCTGTCTGGCCTCGCCACCACCACCACCACCACCGCCCTCCCATCGGCTCCCATTCCTGAGGTCCGTGGAGGCTCCCGTGCTCGGGAGCGTGTCTCCTTCGTGCCAGGCACCGCACCCCCTGCCCCTGTGTCCCCTGCTGCCCTGAGTGAGGAGTCTGTGTACCTCCTTCGGCAGCTCCATGTAGGTCAGACAGCAATGCTGAGTGTCCTCCATGCACACACCACTCTGTTGACACAGCTGGTGTCGTTCATGGAGGGCATCTCGATGGGTATGTCTGCCCTACAGAGGAGCAATAGGTCCATGGACTCCTCCCTGACGGCAGCAGTGTCCCTCCTCCAACAGTCCCTCACCCCTCCCACCTCTGCCCCATCCACACTTCCTGCCCCCCTACCTGTCCAAAGCACATGCACACCTGCACAGTCATCCAAACACACAGACACGAGCAGCACAGACACACCCAAGAGTAAGGCAAGATGTGCACACAAGCATCCTCAGGGGACTGATACCACAGACACAGGGGATGGGGAACACACACACACACAGGCATCCACATTCACTCCGCAGTCCTCCAAATCCTCTCCCTCCAAGACCCCTTCCCTTGCCTCGCCTGCTACCCCACCTACACAGCAGGTCTTCCTGTGTGACCTCTGCCTCTTCCCCACCATTCCTGCTGACCCAGCACACCAGGGGAAGAGGAATTCCACCCACACAGAGAGGAGTGCCCCTCACCCCCGGACACCCTCCCCCAGGCGCAGGCAGACACAGGAGCCCATTCGGAAGTCCCCCGGAGCAGGAAGAGCAAGACCCCACCACCACCACCACGCAGCTCCAGCGCCCAGTCTCTCTCCTCCATCCCCCAGGCCACCACTGCACAGGTTCCCCCGCCACACCCTGCCCCAGGTTCCCCCACACACCGATACCACATCCCCAGACTGCTTAGGCCCTCCCCCTGCCACTTGCTCTTCCACCCCCAACCCAGACGCTCTGCCTGTTAGTGGCACTGTTGTGGGGACCGGGTTCCCCCCCTCTGTCTTGCCCACCTCATCTGCCCACCCTTCCACTCCCTTGGAGTCATGCACTGCAGTGGAGCCCACAACCACCACGTCTGACTCGGGCACTGCAGTGGGTACCCAGTCCACTACATCAGTCCAGCCCACTGCAGTGGTTGCGGCATCCACACCAACTGACTTGTGTACCACGGTGGTGCCGGCCCCCCCTGAGTCAGACACCTCCACTGCAGTTGCCGGTGACACTCCTGCACCCACCACCCCTTCACTGCCTCACTCTGCCATCCCCTGATCCTGTCCCTGCGGTGCCTGGCCTGCCCCTTGTATGCCCCTCCAAGGGTGATGTCCCCCAACCGTACCAGTGCAGGCAAGCAATGTGTGACCAGTTGTCACTTCTCACCCCGTTGGTACTGTGATTTTGGACTGGCCATTGGCCTTAGTTTCTTTTGGACTTCCGTTTTTACCCTGACATTTGCTGAATAAAGCCTCTTTTTGTTTACTTTTGGGTTTTCTTTTGATGTACATGATGTGGATGAGTAGCATCCTGCATTTGCAGTTGTAATAGTGTTCACATCAGGACGATGAAGTGTTGCAGTGATGGACTCCATGTGGTCCATGGGATATGTGTCCTGTTGTATTCTGGATCTATGGCATCCTTTGCTACAGTCTGAGGGTGTAATGTTCAGCATTTGACACAGGGATGTCCTTTTGCATTTGTAAATGAATATCTTTGTCTTACACTGATGCACATCTGGTGGGCTTACCACTGTTCAATGTTCCGGTTTCCCTGACTGTGTGCCCAGCTCCACTGGACATGCAGTTTTGCACATCGATGTCGAAGGACTCATCTGTGTATACAGTGCAACTTGCTTGACACGTGTTTGGTGTGTGTGCAGATGACTGACGTGACACCCCCGTACCCAAGCTGATGTGAGCAGAGCCTTCTGTGTGTTGTGGTTGTTGACTCACTGACGGAGTGTTCTGCTGACATGTTTGGGTCGTGCACAGACAAGGTTTGGCACAGCGGACCTTCCACAGGAGTGGTGTGCCCTCATGGCAGTGTGTAATCTGGTGACATTGCGTGGGCCTGTGTTGTGTAAGCATGTCTGTGTGTGTTCCCTTCCCTTTTCCTACACAGGCTGTGTCCCTAGGGATGTTCCTGTTTGTGATGCTTGCTGAGTTGTTCTGTGTTCATCCAGCATCTTGGACCTGGTTTCTCTGTGATGTGGGTGCATGGCAAACTAATGTTCATGAGGTTGTCATCCCAGGTTGTCTTTGTTGTCAGTGCTGGGGATGTGGGCAAACGCAGATGGGACACATTCAGGATTCCCTTGGCACTTGTTGTTTACACGAGTAATGTGATTTACAGTTTGTGTTAGCTTACAGTGATTGTGACACGTTGTGTGTGTGTCTGCTGCCACTCCTCAGGGTCAGAGCTGCAATGTTGGTAGTTGTGTACGTGTGTTCTTCGTGTGTCACCTTGGCTTCTTCATTGGTGTGTGACTATGGCCAGGATCCCATTGATTGTGGTGGATTTCACATCATGCCCATGTACAGCATACTGTGCTGTGTGTCAGACATTGACAAGTCTTGTTGACTGGCCATGTGTGATGGGTTTCTGCACCTTGGTTCCCACCACCACCCCTGGTATTGTCATGGGTGCATGTGCAATGTCACCAGTCCATGTGAGCTTCACTGCTGCACATTGGTGGAGATCAGAGTGTGTGGTGTTGAGTGTGTGCAAAAGTGAGTTGTTGCATGGCCAGACCCCTACCTCCATATTGGCCTTGGCTGGCAGGCCGTGCTGATTGATTGGAGCTTGTGAAGGTGTGATGGCAGTTAGCTGCTCAGGACACATGGCTGGGGTTCACAGTGTGAATGACATCTAACATTGTCATCACAGTGGGATTATCATGCAGGCTAGTGTCAGCACAATATGGGGTCCCTGGGGGTAGTGCTGCAGTGGGTCTGTCTCTTGCTGTGTTAGTTGATGTTCCTACAAGCTTGTGTGACATGTGTAATTTGTGCTCCCTCTCATCTAACAATGCCTGATTGCCCACATAGGGGATTTGGATCCATGAGTTACTTTTGTGTGGCACTGTATGTGTATCTGTGTAATTGGTATTCAGGCCTCATCATGTGTTGTGTGGTTGCCTGGGGACACTGGCACCCCCCCTCACCTGTTGTGTTTGATGTGCAGTGTGGGTCTGCCTGTTTGTGCATCTGCACCACTGCTTTGGCATATCTTTAGTGTGCTATTGGCTGTATGTTGTTTGGTGGGTTTCACCTGCTGTCCCTGGGACTCCTAGGTCATCAGTCAGCACAATGATCATTGTTTGTGTGTCCCATTGCTGCCATGGTATGTTATTTGTTCACCTCACATCTACAGTCTCCACAGGGTATCTACATTTGTGTGCCCATTGGTGCAAATATGTGGGTCTGCATTATGATGGTCACTTCTGTCATTGTGTCATTGATGGATGTTGACAGTGTCAGCCCCCATGGGTGATGTTTGTCTGCACATGGCCAAAGGTATGTCTTATTTGCACTGCAATGTTTGATTCACACAATCTATGTTGCTATGGGACACAAGCACTACTTTGCCACTGATGTGTTTGTTGTTCTGTGACCAGGAATCATCCATGCAGTTTGGCAGTTGCAGCTTTTTCAATGTCAACACTTACATTTTGGTCACTGTGATGATGGGGGTTGGACCCCATTGCCACAATGTTCAA
Organism: Calotriton arnoldi; assembly: GCA_963921515.1. Classification (NCBI taxonomy): domain Eukaryota; kingdom Metazoa; phylum Chordata; class Amphibia; order Caudata; family Salamandridae; genus Calotriton; species Calotriton arnoldi. Next base: position 16,619 of record CAWUFW010025665.1, read on the forward strand.
AATGTGCTTCAGCTATGGACCCCACACTTACCTTTTGGTCACTGTGATGATGGGGGTTTAGACCCCATTGCCACAATGTTCAAAATGTGCTTCAGCTATGGACCCCACACTTACCTTTTGGTCACTGTGATGATGGGGGTTTAGACCCCATTGCCACAATGTGCAAAATGTGCTTCAGCTATGGACCCCACACTTACCTTTTGGTCACTGTGATGAATAGGGTTTAGACCCCATTGCCACAATGTTCAAAATGTGCTTCAGCTATGAACCCCACACTTACCTTTTGGTCACTGTGATGATGGGGGTTTAGACCCCATTGCCACAATGTTCAAAATGTGCTTCAGCTATGGACCCCACACTTACCTTTTGGTCACTGTGATGATGGGGGTTTAGACCCCATTGCCACAATGTGCAAAATGTGCTTCAGCTATGGACCCCACACTTACCTTTGGTCACTGTGATGATGGGGGTTGGACCCCATTGCCACACTGTTCAAAATGTGCTTCAGCTATGGACCCCACACTTACCTTTTGGTCACTGTGATGATGGGGGTTGGACCCCATTGCCACAGTGGTCATGGTCTGCTTGCATTGTGGGGGCCACACACATTTATGTGTGACACATGTGATAGGGGGTCACATTGTATGTTCAAAGTCATGTTCAGTGTTGTAGGCATTTGACACAGTCTACACACGCTTGTCATGGTGTTGGGGGATGTCTTTTGTTGCATTCCTTATGTTGGTGTGTGCTTGTTGTGTCATGCATTAGCCATTCTGTGAGTGGGGGTGTTGTTGGTGGTAGGCATCCTGCCCCCCATGGGTAGAGGTGGTAGTAGTGGTAGGCATCCAGCCCCCCATGGGTAGAGGTGGTAGTAGTGGTAGGCATCCAGCCCCCCATTAATAGAGGTGGTAGTAGTGGTATGCATCCTGCCCCCCATGGGTAGAGGTGGTAGTAGTGGTAGGCATCTGGCACCCCCTGAGTAGGGGTGGTAGTGGTGGTGGGCATCCAGCCCCCCATGGGTAGAGGTGGTAGTAGTGACAGGCATCCAGCCCCCATGGGTAGAGGTGGTAGTAGTGACAGGCATCCTGCCCCCATGGGTAGAGGTGGTAGTAGTGGTAGGCATCTGGCACCCCTGAGCAGGGGTGGTAGTGGTGGTGGGCATCCAGCCCCCATGGGTAGAGGTGGTAGTAGTGACAGGCATCCAGCCCCCATGGGTAGAGGTGGTAGTAGTGGTAGGCATCCAGCCCCCATGGGTAGAGGTGGTAGTAGTGGTAGGCATCCAGCCCCCATGGGTAGAGGTGGTAGTAGTGGTAGGCATCTGGCACCCATGGGTAGAGGTGGTAGTAGTGGTAGGCATCTGGCACCCCCTGAGTAGGGGTGGTAGTGGTGGTAGGGATCCAGCCCCCATGGGTAGAGGTGGTAGTAGTGGTAGGCATCCAGCCCCCCATGGGTAGAGGTGGTAGTAGTGGTAGGCATCCAGCCCCCCATGGGTAGAGGTGGTAGTAGTGGTAGGCATCCTGCCCCCATGGGTAAAGGTGGTAGTAGTGGTAGGCATCTGGCACCCCTGAGTAGGGGTGGTAGTGGTGGTGGGCATCCAGCCCCCATGGGTAGAGGTGGTAGTAGTGACAGGCATCCTGCCCCCCATGGGTAGAGGTGGTAGTAGTGACAGGCATCCAGCTCCCCCATGGGTAGAGGTGGTAGTAGTGGTAGGCATCTGGCACCCATGGGTAGAGGTGGTAGTAGTGGTAGGCATCTGGCACCCCCTGAGTAGGGGTGGTAGTGGTGGTAGGCATCCAGCCCCATGGGTAGTAGTGGTAGGCATCCAGCCCCCCATGGGTAGAGGTGGTAGTAGTGGTAGGCATCCAGCCCCCCATGGGTAGAGGTGGTAGTAGTGGTAGGCATCTGGCACACCCTGAGTAGGGGTGGTAGTAGTGGTAGGCATCCAGCCCCCATGGGTGGAGGTGGTAGTAGTGACAGGCATCCTGCCCCCCATGGGTAGAGGTGGTAGTAGTGACAGGCATCTAGCACCCCCTGGGTAGGGGTGGTGTTAGTTGTTGGCATCCATGCCCCTATGTGTATATGTTGCATTGGTGATGGCCATTCCGCCCCTATGGTGCTGCTGTTGCTGGTGTAAGTAATTTCTGCATCCCTCTGTGTGTGTGTGATATGTCGGGTACGTGTAGTTTGTTTTTGTGGTTGGTGTCTGACTTACCTTCTCTGCGCCGTACGCGTCCGTGCCTGTTCCGGTAATAGATGTAGAATATTGGTAGGATCGGCACGATGGGATTCATGGTTGGTTCATCTCGTTCGTCTTTCTCTTTGCTTCGCCTCGTCCTCGTCGCTGGCGTGTTCGTCTCGTAGCCGTGGATCGTCTTGTGGCGCGAATCGGAGCTTATGTGCGCCTCTCCCGGATGCTTTGACGTGCCGTGCGTAGCGACGGGTTCGGCGCGTACGGAAAGCGCATCGTACTTGTCCGGCCGGACGGGGATGCATTTTGGCTTCCGTGCGACTCGATTCTGCGTTTCCGGATCCGCTTCGGTCGGAGAACTGGACCTGTATTGGGTGAGTACGACTGGGTCGGGATTTGGGCAGTTGGGCGCATCGTACTTGCTCGTTCGGACGTATGTGCGAATCGGTCGGGAAACAGGCATTCACCTGGCTTTTTTCCCGGCCGAATGGTATTAGGTGCGCCTCCGACCGGGATCGGAATCGACCCCTAAGTGTGTTGATTATATGGAGAACTTAGGTCTTTTAGTTAGCCAATCTAAAACATTTATTATGAAAGGCAGGAGAAGAACAGCAATGTGCAGAGACATATAAATTAAGGGTACAAACATTGGATTTACAAATACCTTCTCAAACCTGGGCATATTATTCGATCAAAAGGCTGATGGTCCTATGCTATTTTAACCAGGAAGCTACAATTTAAGAAAGCAACCATGGCTCTACAAAACTTCGCCAGAGGATTGGACTCGAACCCCCCCTACTGAAATGATAAAGATCTACAAAGCTAAATTTATATGGCACAGGATTGTGGGGTCATATTAACTGTAGGTCATTTTAGATGGTGGAACAAAGAGTTCCTCTGTATATGTCTGTCATGCATAACTGGGTATTTTGTTCCTTACAGAGTGAATAATGTTGCAGCCCATCCTTTTATGGCACAAAATGTGTACATTAGACTATACTGGCTTAAACCGTGGCATTATCAGGGATTGTCTCAAGGCAAGTTCACCTTTACGTATACCCCGGCTGCTATATATTCAACGCTTTTTCTGCGACTTGGGGTATCCTGATTATTATGAGAAACTTGAATCCCTGAAAGCTATTAAAAGGAAAAACTTGAAAAATGAATGTATGGAGCATCTTGAGAACCTTAGTTTGACCACTGAAATATTAAAGCCTAATGTATTAAAAAACCAAGCTATTTTAACTACTTTTGAAATGCAACCTTAACTCAAATCTTTATCAAACCCTAGGCATAGATTCATCCTTACTCGCCTAAGAATGGATATTTACCATAGTTTAATCAGTTTTCCTGAAAGGAGTGACTTAAAATTGATAAATTGACCCTGTAAAACTCTGACGACACAGAGTACTATGTATTATACTGCACTTTGAGAAAACTTTATATCATGCCCATTTTAAGATCACTCAGTTTTACACAATGTTGCCCTGCTTATCTTTACTTACACTCTCTGCCCACTATGGAGATATGTTGTAGTAAGTCACGTTTTTTGTGGGCTGTATTTTACACAAGAACGAAAATTACAAACTATTCTTGACTAGCATTGGGCACCGTTTTTCCCCAAAAAATCTATACTTTTATGAAATGTCTTTTATCATATTGTGTATAAGATTTTAATGTAATGTATTGTACTTTCATGATTTTACCATGAAATCGAATAAAGTTTTGAATGAATGACTAAGTGTTACAGGGATTCTCCTTCCTACATTCATCTGCTGACATGTAACGCATCTATGACATAGCTCTTCAGCTAAAACTCAGAATCTGGGTTTTAACCAATTCTGCCTAAACAGCCTAACAATTGCATCAACTCCAATGTGTGCAGTACCATGGAAATGTTATGTCATGGGAAACAATAAACTGTCTGGTAACACTAGTCTTCCATCTGCTGAAACCCAAATGTCATTTGCATTTTTAACACACCATACTCTGATCCATCATTGCTGTTCTATCTCTGAAACATCTTCCTGTAATCTTTTGAGTTTTTCCCAAGTATCAGCTACTGACAATAACACTGAAAAGGCAGTGTCCTCTTCAGATTGATTTACATACTCTCCGTTAAATGCATGCCACAAGTGCACAGTACCGTGCAACTTCATCTCGGTAGCGATTTCCAACAGTGACATAATCATTGCACTTTTTATGAGCTGCACATTTAACAGCTGCAATTTATTAGGGTAAGTGCAAAGTTTCCAGTAATCTTATTATATATTCCAAAATTCTAATGGGGGAATCTGATGATGTCCTGATTTCCCACTACGAACATAACTGTTCAAAGTCATGGACCACACCAAAGCCATATTGGCGTAAATATAGTCACTCTTAATAGAGCTGAAAGACAACAAGCTCTAGCAAGGGAATTTGCTTCCGCCACTTGTGCAGAAGTAATACCTTGAAGCCAGGAGGCTTCCACCACTTCTTGAATTGTGCAAACTGCATACGCTGCTCTCAAAGTTCATTCATTGTCTCTTAAACATGAGCCGCCCACAAAGATCACATATCTGAGCTCATCGAGAGGTTCATCTCTAATGTCTGGTCATGGCTTGATGCATAAATCCGTAACATCTAGACAGTCGTGTTCAATTTCATCCCCATCAATTTTATTCTCAGCCATTGGTAATAATGTAGCTGGATTTAGCACCTGACATCTCTTTAATACAACATTCTCTGCTGCAAGTATTTGTTTTTCATAATTTGTAAGTCTGCTGTTTGTCAGATATTGTGTTTTTGTAAGGGTGAGCAAAATTTCGACCTAGTGAGGGACCATGACTGTCAGAGGATGTCCCATCACTGTACTCTCACATCTCTTAATACTGTCACCAACTGCTGCAACCGTTTTAAGGCAGCTAGCCAGCCCTGCGACAACAGGGTCAAGTGTTGTTGAAAAATATGCCACAGGTCTTCATTAGTATTCATGCATCTGAGTAATCATTGAGAGAGTGCAGCCCTCCTTCTCACTGCAAAACAATAAAAACATCTCACTGTAATCAGGCAGTCCTAGCGCTGGGGCACGACAGAGACTTTCTCTCAGCTCTAGAAATGCTTTCAAGCAATCATTGTCCCATGGAAGTGGATCAGGCACATCTTTGTGCATCAGCCTCAGAAAAGGGTTAGCCACTAGATAAAAGTTGAGTATCCACTCTCTACAATAGCCAACCATTCACAGGAACATTCTGACCTGTCTCTGAGTTCTGGGTAGATTCATCTTCAGAATCGTCTCTATTCTTTCCTTTGTCACCTTTCTCATTCCCTTCTCAATGCTATGTTCAAAATACAGGACTTCTTTTTGACTGTATTGCAATTTACTTGGGGACACCTTGTGTCTGTTCACAGCTAGATGGTTTAAAACAGCAATTGTGTCTTGTTTACAGGCTTCTTTCATATTTGATTCCACAAGTAAGTTGTTGATCTACTGTACAAGAACTGAAAGGCATGGCATCTGCAGAGTCTCAAGATTCTTTTTCAAGATTTGATTAAAGTATGAGGAACTTTCTGTATACCCTTGTGGAACTGGGCCAAAACTCTTATTTCGAAACACAAATGAGAAAAGAAATGAGCGGTCTTCATGCAATGGAATAGGGAAGGGCTGACAAAGATCCACAATGCTAAACCATTCTTCAGTGCTGGGAATCTGAAATAATATTGTTGCTGGATTCGGTTTCACTGAACAACAAGGGAAAATTGTGCTATAAATTTTTTGAAGATCGTGCACAATCCTGTATTTTCCATTGGCCTTCTGTAAACCCATAATGGGTGAATTGCAAGGACTTCCGAAAATATCTTTCAAAATTCCTTGTTTTAACATATTTTCAATCATTGACGTTATTCCAGCCACTGTCTCTGGTGTTAAATTATAGGGTTGTGCTCTCTGGAACATGGCATTTGGTTTTATTGTAATTTGGACTGGTTCTACACCTTTAATAAGTCCAATGTCATTGCTGAAAGATCCCATACTTCTGTTTTTTCTGTATCTCTCAAATCAGCAAGTAAATCCTCAATAATTCTCACAGGATATAATCTTACAGCTGTTTCTTGTCTGGCCATTATAAATTCAACATCATCATGCATTTGAAATTCATCACTCTCCGGCATACAGTAAATAATGCAATTTAACTTGTACAAAAGATCCCTTCCTAGCAGATTTACAGGACTTGAATCATATACTACAAACTGATGATTTTCCTTTAATGAACCTATTTTTACAGCACTTCCTTTGAAACCGGATTAGATATTTGTTTATTTGGGACACCTACTACTTGGATCTTGTTTCCCAAGAGGTGTAGATCTGGGACTTCCACTGTTCTAACAGTAGAACTAGTAGCTCCTATGTCAATAAGAAATTACACTTGGGGGCCATTAACCTCTCCTTCTACAATTGGTGTACTTTGGTCTACCTATAAGACTGCAACAAGTACGCAATCTTCTTCCCCCCTCAAGCACCCTCATTGGGAATTGTCAGAATCAAAACTCTCATTCTCCAATATGGCAAAATGTTGAAATGAGTTCTGATTTTGAAATGGATTTGAATTTGCTCTCTGTACCTGATTCATATGAAATCTGGGATTACCCAAAGGTTGTGGGGCCATCGGAGCTTTTGGGATTTACATCATGGAACCTTGTGATTGCATTGTCCTCTGTATTCTTTGAGCAGGTACTTGAACTGGAACATTTTGCATTTGCGTTTGACTTACCCATTGCAGTTGTCCATCACTACTACTCGATTCGGATTCTGTCTACACTCTCTCTTCCAATGCCCGAGCCTGTTACAATAATGACAAGGAGTTGTTTTCTTCAACGTTGCAGTATCTATCCCTGAATTTGGATCGACTGAAGCACTAGGACCTCTTCCCTGTGAAGCACCTACTCTACCTTGTGCCACTTGACCCCCAGCCTGAAAACCAACACCTTACATTCCACCAACATTTCCTACATGCAATTGATTCTAAAATCCCTTCTGAGCCAGCTTTAATTGCACAAGCATAAACGTCTCCTTAAGTCTCTTCTGCTTCATTTCTTGCTCATCACTACAGTATTGTGCATACCTCAGGATCTCATCTAAAGTTTTTGTCTGCCAACAAACCACATTCTGTTGCATGTGCATACAAATTTCTGGTCTCAACCTAAGAATAAACTGGGACACAAAACTCGACATATCTCCGTTTTCGGGATTTTCTTGTCCGTTGTGTTGTTTAAACACCTGCAATAATCGTTCATAGTAAGCATGCACTGATTCTTTAGCTTCATTAGTAGTTCTATTGGTCTTTAACCAATCAAAGTCTCTTGCTGGAACTTTTCCTTTCAAAAAGGTAATCACCTCATTGTATTTAGTCATTACTACAGATGAAGGTGCACAAGCATGCACATCTATTGGAGGTTCAGAAAATGACAATTACTAGCTTGCATTTGGCCCATAGATCACTCCATACCTCAATATCAAGGAAGGCATTCAAATCTGTCCGCAAAAACCTGTCAACTTGTGTATACCACTGTGCAGAATTCTCTCTCAACTTTGGGAAATTGTTCATAAGAGTTGCAAGAACACTTCTATTCCATAGAACATGAATATACCCTCCAACTGGTATTTCCCTCATAGGGAAGGTTAAAGCTTCATCTTCATTTGGGGGTGCTGGCTGTGGATTGTTTCTTTTTCTTTTTCTGTTTCTTTGCCCACTTGCTCTCTAACCTATCAAAATCACTCTGTTGGAAAACGAGGCAGTATCTGTGAGGCCTGCACAAATAACATGTGTACATTCGTCCTTCACTGGGAACCAAACACCCCATTGTAGCGCTTGACTCTCAGAGGGTAGCATTGCAGAGCAGTCTAAGGCTTACTCCAGGGAGGTGGTGTGGGCTAGTAATCGCCATATACCAATACGCAGAACTAACACTTAATAATTGATTGTTCATTCTGTACTTTGCTTTATAAAAGGAAGAGTACATATATTAAACACACACACTACGCAATACCATGCAACAATCTACAAATGTACATAAGCGGTTGGAATTACTTTTTGACATTGCATAACTTTCCCACCCCTCCCGCAGGGGGGGGTTCTAGTACCACCACTCCCATGTATGCAAGTAATCTTGCCCCCCTAATGCAGAAGGTTGACCATAACTTGGAGTGAGGGCATTGCCCACTGGCACCATCCCAGTGGCGACCCACTCCATGATCTCAACAAGCATTTAAAATGGGCACACCTGCCATGGTGACACATAACCCTAACTGAGCATCCCATACTGACCATACAGTATATACCTCAGCATCCTAGTGGCTAACAGTCTGGGTTGTTCTTCACCTAACGCAGTAGCAAGAATACATAATTAGACATCACTTAGGATGACAATACTTATCATATCTGATAACATTGATACTGCATTGCAATTAAAGCCCCTAAAAGGCATCACCATTATAATCACAGGATTAAGCATGTACAGCCAGACACCCTAGCAGGAATGTCCAGCCACATAGCCCCACTTTGCTTATGATTTCACATTACATGTGACTTTCAGTCCCTCAAATGAAACAACATCAGATAAGTGCACCTCTTGTGCAATTACACCTCTTCACCTCTAGGCGATGCCCTTCTCCAGACATCCCCAGTTCAGCCCTTCACACTGTGGTGCAGTCCCAAACACTCCCACCCAGCTGCAAAACAAACGTTCCAGCCATAAGTGGGTTTAAGAGCCTGGCTGAATCCTGGAGGGGTTGTTTCTTGTAAGTCCCCCTGAGACTTAGGGAGGGACTTTCCTCACTTCGTGCTGGGGGAGTCTGCGTACTCCTGCAGCACCCCCTGCACCTTTGCATGCCTTTTGCGGTGGCCCCATCCTCCTGGGGCCACCACATGCCACCAACAAGCTGGTTTCCTCTGCAGGCCTCGCGGTCACTGCAGGGCACGATGGGGTGCTTTCCTCAGGCTTGCATATTAGAGCAGCGGCTCTCCCGCTGCTCCGGGGAGAACCGCCCTGCCATCGTGGGAAGCCTCACACCGCTTCTGCTCTCCTTTGGGGGCCCGGTCCCACCCAGACCCCTTATTTCAGGTGAGCTATATGGCAGTTCAGGGAGCCCACCCCGGCTGCTCCGGCCACTTCGCTCCTCGGGGGCCTGGGGGCACTCCGCATTGCAGGCTCGTTGGAGAGCCACTCGGGAGGCCCACCCCGGTGGCTCCTGCCAGCTCCCCAACTGGCCAGCACCCTCGCGTGCTGCTGCGGGGGCACTTCAGACACGGAGGCTGCCGCTGGTCCGGCGGGACCTCGGGGGAGTGGGGATCCCGGGCCCCAGGGAGGTCTTCACGGGGAGTGCAATGGTGTTCTCCGGCTTCAGCTTCTTGGCTTCGGGGCCCGGGCCCCAGGGAAATCTTCGTCGCGCTCCCCGGCTTGGCTTCTTCCATCTGGGGGGTAGTGTGACGGCACTGCCCCCTCCGCCTTGCGCAGACACCGGGGCCCGGAGTTGAGGGTCCCGGGCCCCGGGGATAAATTCATGGGGAGCGAAATGGCGCTTCTTCGGGGGCCAGGGTAGGCTCCTGATGCCCCCCTGGAACTCATTCATGGGGGGCGTCCCCGGGACCTGACCCACCCCGGGGGCACATCCAAGACCGGCGGTGGAGCAGAGGTCAAAGGTCACCTACCTTCTGGGGGGCATATCTCAGCCCCCAGGAGACCGATTTCCACCATTTTGGCCTCTTCTTCCTCCTTGTGGCCAGCCCTAGCCACGGGGAGCACTTTCCCCCGCCCTCCTGGTCTCCAAGAGGGGGAACTCAGCAGGGGGCTGTCTTCACTGGCTCCCTGCACCAGCCTTTCACCTGGCCTGCTCCTGGGCCTCTCTTCTCCTTGCGCAGAGGCCCAGGCTTATCCTCACTGGTCCTGGACTCCCCCACAGGCACAGTCCAGGGTCCTGAGACAGTCATGGGGTTCCTCCTTCCAACTGCCCATGGCGCCAGGTTCCAGCACCAGTCTTCCTCAGCAGACCACACCCAAGAGAGAGCTCCTCTTCCTGTGCTAGACCTTTTAAAAGAATTTGGAGGGGCTGGCAGGAAGGCTCTTCTGCTCTATCCTGCAGCGACACATCACCTCTCTGCCCCTGCTCCCTCCTTCCTGCACAGGCCTCTGGGATAGTTCAAAATGGCGTCGTCCAGGGGTCTCAGGCCACATGGTCTCTGAAAAGCCCCCTTCCCCCCTTGCTGCCTTCATGGCCCAGAGCAGTCTGGTGCCTGGCACCAGGTGACAGCTGCTGATGGATAACCTGCAGCTCCACCCCCCATCTCTCCCTCTTGGAGAGAAGACCTTCAGCCTTGGAATTCCTGCAGTGAAGGGCTAGGCCTCTGATGCCACAGCTTTGGGGAGGAAGGTAATTAACCCAGCCTGGCAGGGTCACACCCACTCAGGCTCTGGTTATGAGCTGAGTCAGAGGAATATGACATTTCTGGATGACCCATAAGCAGTACAGATATGGCTTTGGACTCAGCAGAATACTTCTTTTTACACAACTTACAGTGTACTTTGGTGCGTGTCCGGAATTTGTAGGCCCTATGGAAGTGAAACTACCCCTTGTGGTCCCCATCATCATAGGAGAGTACTGGAGTGTTCCTACAGTGAGAACAGTAAAGGACACTGACTTTTCCTCACATGTGTCTTCCCATACTATAAAGCCTATTCCATGTCACCACCCAACTCTGCATCATTCCTGCCACACCATTCTATCTGTACCTGCTCCTGGGCTGCACACGACAGGAATCTCTCCCGCGCTGCCCCAACACATGTGCACATGCATGTACACACGTGTCTGCAGGTAACCAGTCCAGTGCCCCTTACTCCGGCTGCAGCGCAGCGGCCTTCTCTCACCAGGGGGACAGCTGTATAAATCCACCTGCAGTCTCTTTCATCATGAGTTCACTGTGGGTGAGTCCCAGCTTATGAGGCTGGCCCACAGTAAAAGCAAAAAAATTAGGTGTTCAAAAAGCAAAAAATCCAGGCGGCTCAGATGGTCAGAACCACCTTCTAACACACTCCATTTGCAGGTGCATTTTACTAGTTCTGCAATGTGTAATTAATTCCTGAAGACCTCTCTTTCACACTAGTTTCATCATCTAGTTGTGCCCTGAAGCTTTTCTGTAAGGGAACACTCTTAGAAATGTCCACCTCATATTTTCTCAACAGATCAGTTAATTTATCATAAGTGGCAACCGCACGTCTTCTAATTTCTTTTTTTTAATTGTTTTTAATAGCATTTCAACACAACCTGAATCGTGGACATTAGACTTTCTACACTATAGGATCACATAGTTACACAGGATACAGTAGTATTTTAGCCCACAATCAAGCTCCCAACCCATTCCCTCCCCCCTTGCAAGATTCCAAATTGTAAGCAGAAATTATTAGTGCACCAGCTATCAGTGCGGACCATTGATAACCCTCTGAGATCTGTATCCCGGAAAGCACTAAATATGAGGTCCTGAATACAAGGATTAATCCCTTTAGTCTACAGGTAGGAGTCTCCCTCACCTCCCTCATGCCGTACTCTCCCCTTGATCACCCAGTGTTTGTGAAACTTGTGTTTTTAAGTTAGAAGGGTCTCCATCTGTGAAGTCAACCAAGGTCTGAGTCATAGCACTCCAGGCCAACAAATCCTTCCCACCCTTTTGATCCCTTCTAGATCTTCGCAAATGCGCCTCCTCGGCACCAGCCCATTCTATCATACCCCTCCTCCAATCAGTCAGTGTAAGGGCTCTAGTGCTGAGCCAACCAATTGCAAACTGACATTTGGCAACCACATGCCCCAGTAGCGTGAAACGTCTCCTCAGTTTCTTCTTGGGTTTACTAGGAGGGAGGCCCAAAATACATTGCTTAATCATGTGGAGGATCGCCCAGCCTGACGAGTGCTCAATAAGTTCTAGAACAGCGGTCCAATTTTCCCCACAACTGGGCATTGCCAAACCATATGCATAAAGTCTGCCTTGGTTGACCGATATCGTACAAAGACCTGTGACCTGTCTAGATATATAGTGTGGAGTCATTTAGGAGAGAGTTATGCCATATCTATCATATTGTAATGTGTGAGTTTGAATCTCGTGCACAGTGCCACTGTTTGTACCTCTACATGTATTTATTGCTAGCCTTTAGGGGAAAGGGGTTCCTCACACACACGTTGCAGGCATCTGCGAGTGGGGGACATTCCGTCTTTCTGCTCGTAAGGTTGGATATAGAAAGGTTATTAGCTTATGAGCCCCGGCCATTAAAGCATAATCAGTAATGTCTGTGTGGAGGCAGGTACCTCTGGGAACGTAGGCCACACTTGTCGTCCTATCGCTGCAATTTTGGCATATTATAGAAATTGACCAGTGCCCTGGCCAAATGTCTCTATTATGTCCCGTAATGTAATAAAATGACCCTCCAGATATAAATCCGAGAGCATCAGACAACCTCCCTCCTACCACTTGTCAATCGCCATTATGTGGGCCATTTGTTCGAAGGCGAGGATAATCCAAAAATCCAAGTCCAGGGCATACGGTGCATGCCCAATCACCCTCCAAATCATTTACTCCCATAGGAAACCCATAAGGCGAATCAAATGTGAAAGGGAAGTGGGTACATCCTGACCCCTCATCAAAAGAGTCCCCAACTGATAACCCATGTGTGTGCCATCTAACAATGCCCTCTCCCAATTAGGGTACGTATCGAGCCAATGAATAGCATGCTGCAGGTGGGCCACTAAATAGTAGAGTTCTAGAACTGAAACCTCCATCCCTCCACTCTCCCATTCTCTTTTCAGAGTCTGCAGGCTAATCTTGCATTGCTTGTCAGCCCAAATGAGGTCTAGCATTATGATGAGGGATCTCATACATGGCCCCTTGTATAACATATTGGCATCGAGGTAGGATAACCATTGTTATGAGGGTGATTTTCCCAATCAATTAGAGTTTTAACATGCTACAAAAAGTGATTGAGGTGCGTAGGCCTTCAATAACTCGGCCAACATTTAAGTTGAATGTTTGTTGTTTCCCATGAGCGACATGGATCCTGCTATATTTAACATTATCCACCCACCACAGTAGACCTGCCGGGGCAGGCATTCCCATGGTAAGTCTTTCAAGTCCCCAGGGGGAAGAGAACCGATTTAGAACTATTGACCCACAGACCTGAGAACTCAGAAAATTCCCTGAGGATTTTAAGCATTAGAGGGGTGGAGATATCTGGTTGATGCAGGTAAATTTCGACGTCTGTGTATAAAGAGACCACATTTACCCTGGTCCCTACCTGAACCCCCTATCCACGCAGTATCTGGCGTAGATGGCACACCAACTGCTCCTTTGCCAGGGCAAATATCAAGGGCGACAAAGGGCACCCCTGCCACATACCCCTGTGTAAAAGGATTCCAGACGACACGTATCGTCCTGTACGTACCCTGGCCTTCGAGGCAGTATAAAACAACTGGAGCCATCTAATAAAAGCAAGACCCAGGACCATTTTTTCCAGAACCTGCCAGACATATTCCCATTGTAAAGAATCAAATGCCTGTTCTATATCTAAGAAAGCCAGTGCATAGGGGTCATCATCCATTTCCGCAGCATGTAAGATGTTGGTCAGGCGCCACATATTAGGCAATGTGTCCCTAGCCGGTATGAATCTTGATTGGTCTGTGCGGGCCAAACGGGGAAGACAGGACAACAACCTTGCTGCTAAAATGTTGCTAAGACGTTTCGGGTCCACATGAAGCATTGATATTGGACTGTACGAACCCCGTACGAGGGGATCCCTACCGGGTTTTGGAGTTACTACAAAACAGGCCTTGTGCATAGAGGGTGGGAGACTTCCCTTCTGTAATGCCTCATCATAGACTTTAAATAATGTATCCGCCAGAGACCCATGAAACGCCATATAAAATTCTGCAGGGAATCCATCACCTCCTGGGGATTTAGCCATCTTTACGGCTGTTATTGAGCCTCTTCGTTCCCGGTGAGACAACGGGGTCCCTTCTTTACTTAAATATATCAGTTTGTTTTCTTGATATTGATTCAGATGTGAAATGTTCAAGCACCCTCTAATATGTTCTTCTAATTCTACCATCAATTTTGGCACATCAAAAGGTTTCACCTTTTCCTGGCATCATTAAATGATTCTGTTTCTGCCAGTGCAATTTATGTTGTGAAGACAATTTCCCTCCCTTCTCTCAAAGGGTAGGTAAGTTACACACCTAAGATAACCCCTGCTCACCCCATTGGTAGCTTGGCAGTCAGGCTTATCCCAGAGGCAATGTGTAAAGTATTTGTACACACACACACACACACACACACACACACACAGTGAAAACACTACAAAAGGACTCCCCATGAGTTTAATGAAATGCCAATATTTATCTGAATATATTAAGACCCAAATGACAAAAATCCAACTCACACAAGTCAAGATATGAAATTTCAAAGATTAAATAAAGTTCAGTTCTTAAAAATCAATGGTTGCGCTTGATCAGGACGAAGTATTTTAGATGGGTTAAAAATCAAAGACGATGTGAGGTGCAGGGAAGATGAGGCGCCGAAAAAGTGGGTGATGTGTCGGTTCCTTACTGCTACAGGGGAGATGATGCATCTGTTCCTTCTGTTGCAGGGGAGGTGATGCATCGTGCATGAGGAAATCGGCACCCATGGACAATGTGTCGAAAGTAAAGTTGCACTGTATTGATTCCACATCATTAAAGCACAAGAACTCACTTCCAAGGTCCCATGTACTGGATTTGGCACAACTTGGCAAGACAGGCAAGACAGGACACTTAGCAGAAGCACCCAGGTGCTGGTAGGTGATGTCTTTGATGGCCCTGAGACTTCTTAACAGGAGGCAAACTCAATTCAAGCCCTTGGAGAACCTTGGAAGCAGGATGCAGAAAGCAAAGTCCAGTCCTTTCACTCCCAGGACAGAAACAGCAACAGCAGGCCAGCACAGCAAATCAAACAGCAAAGTTACAGTCTCTACTGACAGCAATCCAGATTTTCTTCCTGGCAGAATGTCCTAAGCCCCGAGGTGTTCTGAGTAGATGGTGTTACAGGCCCAGTACTTATACTCATTTCAGCCTTTGAAGTAGGACAAATGCAAAAACAACAATTGATGGACAGAATGCAGAACAATGTCATACATTCTTCCCAGTACACCTCACCATGCCATTCCAGTTTGAACCCAGCCATATGCAAATCAGTCTTGACCCTGTGCCCAATGGGAACAGTCCAACCCGAACTGCCAGGCCAGGTCGTCCCTGCACTGGAAACAAGCATCCTAGGACCGGTTTCGGGGTTTCACCCCTCATCAGCCAGGATAGCTTGACTACAGTCACATGGAGAGCACGGGACCCACGTCTGGGCATACCCGTCCCACTCGGAGTGACAAATGCAAAAACAATTGATGGACAGAATGCAGAACAAAGTCATACATTCTTCCCAGTACAGAGATCTGGGCCTAAATCCATCATTTTTTTGCTCACCATGCCATTCCAGTTTGAACCCAGCCATATGCAAATCAGTCTTGACCCTGTGCCCAATGGGAACATTCCAGCCCGAACTGCTAGGCCAGGTCCTCCCTGGACTGGAAACAAGCATCCTAGGACCAGTTTCGGGGGTTTCACCCCTCATCAGCCAGGATAGCTTGACTCCAGTGGCATGGAGAGCACGGGACCCACGTGTGGGCATACCCGTCCCACTCGGGGTGACAAATGCAAAAACAACAATTGATGGACAGAATGCAGAACAATGTCATACATTCTTCCCAGTACAGAGATCTGGGCCTAAATCCATCGTGTTTTTTGCTCACCATGCCATTCCAGTTTGAATCCAGCCATATGCAAATCAGTCTTGACCCTGTGCCCTGGCTAGGCAGTTCGGGCTTGACTGGTTCCATGTGGCACAGGGTCAAGACTGATTTGCATATAGCTGGGTCTGAACTGAGGTGGCGAAGTGAGCTAAAGAATGATGATGGATTCAACCCAGATCTGTGACTGGGGGTGAGTATGTGAAAAGTTTCAGCGCTCCGTCCATCGTCTCCTTGTGTTTGCTTTGTTCGCCCTAAGTTGGCAGGGTTTGCCCAGACATGGGTCCCTTGCTCACTTTGCCACTGGATTCAAGCTAGCCTGGCTGATGAAGGGTGTTACCCAGAAACCGGTCCCAGGATGCTTGTTTCAGGTTCAGGGAAGACCTGGCTAGGCAGTTCGGGCGTGATCTGTTCCCATGTGGCACAGGGTCAAGACTGATTTGCATATAGCTGGGTCTGAACTGAGGTGGCGAAGTGAGCTAAAGAATGATGATGGATTCAACCCAGATCTGTGACTGGGGGGTGAGTGTCTGAAAAGTTTCAGCGCTCCGTCCATCGTCTCCTTGTGTTTGCTTTGAAGTAGAACAACTTCAAATCAAAGTCTTTGTAGTGCACAAGACCCTGCCTTTCCCTTCCCTGGCACCAGATACACTACAGGGGGGTGGAGACTGCTTTGTGTGAGTACAGGCACACTGACACTTTTCAGGTGTCAGTGTCAACTCCTCCCAATACTCTAGCTCAGGAAGGTGCATTACCATGATGATGGGCCATCAGGATATGCAGGGTACGTATTTAAGATCCTCCCAAAACGAGTTCCATTATCCAGCGGAGCCGCGGGGAGGCCAGACACGGCGGGGCAGTGTCCCAGGAGCAGTGAGTACGGCATAGCCAGGGGTCATCCGTGCTGTTTGAGTGTTTGTTTCTGGACGAGACAATCACTTTAAAAACAATCTTGCCTATTTATTTTCTCTAGGTTGCAACTATAGGCACCCCTCCCACCCGTTACAGGCTCATCGAGCGTTTTTACTTTTGAAAACAAGTAGGTTTTTCTTTTTCTACAGAGATGCACCTTCTCTCTGAAAAACACTATATAATCATGTACTTTACTGGATAGATGTGACAATACCCTACGGACCGAATAGATCGGGTCCTTTTTCGTAGAGTGTGTGCTTTATGTTTCATGTGTGTGAGTCTTTGTTAAATGTCTTTTTCTTCCGGTAAACAGCGGGACACATCACCATCAAACTGCACTGAGAATTAATGATAAGGAGTATATGTTCACTCATTTCACTTCCTTTTCAGGTCACTACTTTATCACGATGGATGGTGCACTTTCGGCCCGTATTTTAACATATATGTATGATGCCGTTTTTTCTTCCAGATAACGATGACAGATACCTATTTAGGTATCGTATATGTGCATTGAGAATCCGCATGCACTGTATATTTATTTTCACGAACACATTTTTATGAAAATGAACACACCACATATAGAGTGAGTGTAGAAGGGATCTGCTAAGTCCTGAAGAAGAAGCCAGGGGGGCTTCGAAACATGTTGACTGATTTTGGAGGCAAGGCTCATTGAGGCGAATACACCTCCGTCCCCACACTTTTTTAACAATACCAGCTCAAAGGTATATTAAAACTTTTTCTAACCGCCGAGCCAGGTATTTTTTAACTTCACCTTTCCATTCACCCCTGACCCTTCCACTAACACTCCTACATGACACATAGTTTTCTCACAACAACAGTGCTCCCGCGTAACCGTAGGTTGTAGCACGCCCCGTCCCGTAGAGGGGCGGGAAGACCCCTATGATGAAGCATGACACCAAGGGTCCTTTTGGTGTGTGAGGTGTATTTAAAAACACTGTGTGTTTTTCCCACCATTGTAGAAAGCATACTTAATCTGGGAGAACATGGCCTTTGAAACTGTCTGAGGGTGGATCTTTGTGGTTTAATGACTATAGACTGAAGGAGGACATATCCACCTCCACTGCTTGTGACAAGCAGTACCTCTTTGCTCCCCCTATTTGTTTTTTCTGATATGCAGGGTACACCTCAACTCCCTGTGTGTGACTGTGTAGAGTGAATGCACAAACAGCCCAACTGTCATCCTGACCCAGATGTGTAGGGAGAGGCACAGAATGGTTAAAGCAAGAAAATGCCAACTTTCTAAAAGTGGCATTTTCAGACCTGCAATTTAAAATCCAACTACACTAAAATATGTATTTTTAAATTGTGAGTCCAGAAACACCAAACTCCAATTTACTATCAGCTCCCAATTGGCAGATACACTTGTAAGATGTTACAAGGCAGCTCTGATGCTAACCTATGGGAGAGATAGGCCTTGCTGTAGTGAAAAACAAATTTAGAGTATTTCACTACCAGGACATGTAAAACACAACAGTACATGTCCTGCCTTTTAAATACACTGCATTCTGCCCATCGGGCTGCCCTGGGCCTACTTTAGGGGTGACATATGTAATAAAGGGGTGACATAAGTAAGGGAAGGATTGGGCCATTGAAATGACAGTTTAAAACCGCACACACAGACACTGCAGTGGTAGCTCTGATACATGTTTGCAGGGCTACTCATGTGGGTGGCACAATCAGTGCTGCAGGCCCACTAGTACAATTTTATTTACAGGCCCTGGGCACACACAGCATACTAGAGACTTACTAGTAAATCAAATATGCCAGTAATGGAGAATCCAAATACCATTACATTTTAGACGGAGCACTTGCACTTTAGCACTGATCAGCAGTGGTACAGTGCCCAGAGTCCTCACACCAGCAAAAGCAAAATGCAGCACACAGTCAAAAACAGGAGGTCAGATCACAAGACAACACCATCATCACATAAGCCGATGACCCCCAACTCATCCTCTCTTTGACAGACAAAACAACCACCACCAGAACCAGCTTCATCAACTGCATGACCATGGTAGCAGACTGGATGCGAGCCAACTGCCTAAAGACGACAAAATAGAAGTAAGGGCCTTTGGCAATAAGTCCTCCCCATGGGACTCCACCTGGTGGTCTTCTGTGCTAGGACCAACATTCACACTCACCGACCATGCAAGGGATCATTCTAGATGACAAGCTCAACATGATAGTACAAGTCAATGCAGCGAGCACCTCCTGCTTCCACATCCTTCGCATACTACAAAAGATCTTCAAATGGCTGCCACAGAACACCAGACGGACCATCACGCAAGCACTCATCACCAGCAGGCTGGACTACGGGCGCACTCTCGACACTGGAATCTCCACGTAACTCCTACACAGACTCGAGACCATCCAAAGCGCAGCCTCAATGCTCATACCCGACCTCCCACACTGTACCACATCACACCCACCTCAAGAAGCTTCACTGGATCCCCAATCAAAAACGAAGCTAATTCAAACTTCTTATGCACACATACAAAGCTTTACTCAACACAGGATAGCATACCGTAACAGTCACTTACACCTTCAACAGGCTGGCAGATATCTATGTTCTGCCTCAATCTCACTCACACACACGCCCCAGATTCCGTAAAAGCAAAGCAGGAGTTCGCTCCTTCTTCTACATCGTACCCAAAACATGGAACGACCTCTATCAACACATTAGAGCCACCTCCTCACTTCTTGAGTTTCACAAAAAGCTGAAGACCTGGCTCTTTGAATAACACTGTGGGAACCAATCACCTACACGCCAGCCCAAGCACCAGGATACCCTCATGGGTGATTAGGGCGCTATATAAATCTACATGACTTAACATAGGATAACACAACAACATAATATTCTTTATAAACGGATGTGTAACAGCATCCAAGTAAATGCATTAAAACGGTGACTTGGCTTGTGGCGTTTCGTCAGACGACATACTGCGCTTGACCTTCTTTCCCGCACTATTTCGCTTAGCATCATCCTTATGAATGAAAAGCTCGATGACTCACTTTAAGTGATTTTACATTTTTTTCTGAAAAAAAGAAAGTAGAAAATTCAGGTTCACCCTGGGCAGATTAATCCCGAAAATGGTTGCGCATGGAGGTGGTTTTGCATTTGGCTCAGTATGAGAGCAAACCTCTTAAAATACATTCAATTTAGAATTCTGCAGGTGATACTTGAATTAAATGAGCGGCTGATTATTTTATAAGAGTGCATGAGTAACAATCATTTCCGAAGCAACTTGAGTGAATATTAAGTTCCGGAAGAGGACGTGGTGAATCGCCTTGAACTTGTTTCTGGTTTTTAACTTGACCCAAAGACATCGCAACCTATAATTTTAAAGAACACGGCTTAGTCTAAAAGCAGTTCTCATACTTTATTGCACTATGGGGCATATTGGCAAGACCGGCGATAAAAACGGCGATAATGGGCTTTTGGGCTTCTATTGGAATTCTATAACGCATATTAGCAAGCGATAATTTTATCGCCGGTCTTGCTAATATGCCCCTATATTTTTTACAGAAATGTATGGTATTCTTGAGTAAGTGGTTTTCTAGCATCGGACATGATTCATGGTTACACCATGTGGAAAGCATTAAAGCCCAAAATTACACCGGTTTACTGCTCATTTTCCAGTCATTTTAGCGCGGATCTATATATGTAATTTGCTATTAAAAGAAATAACACTATAAATCTGGGATATCGATCAAACGGCGGCAACGATGTTGGAAAAAATACATCCTACGTGAAAGACACCCAAAGGACAGCTACGAAGCGCAGCGTTAGTTTATGTTGCGGAAAATCTTATGTTCTTGTTAAATTATATTTGAACTATCTTGCAATAATACGTTGAAGATCAAACTCTTACTGAGTCATGTTAGTGGACAGAGGGATGAAGGAAAGACGCCCTTATACTCGCAAATTATATATTTTGCACACACAAACTGGATCTGATGGGTGTCAAAATGAGTTTTAACATGTTTTCAGAAGCTATATGGAATTATTTTGAACCGAACTTCTCCGTTGCCGGCACAAGAACAGAATTCCACATTGCTGGCATGAGAAAAATGTACATATATTAAATCTACATGTGAATATTCTATGGAGACAATTATTACCCCGCTAACCTGTCACGATTCGGACACTCTTGGAACAGAGGTGGAGTCCCGGCTCTGGCTGAAGATATGTACATGTAGAGTCATTTTGTGGTATTGCACTCTGATGCGAGACTTTGTTTTCTATACTTTTCAATGATGTCACCCATTTGCCATACAGAATGCACAGCATATTTATATAATAACTGTCAATATAATTAAATTTAAGATGTACGTTTACAAGCTCATGCATCTATACAGGTTGGACCTTTAACTTACCATCCATGCAGTCTTTTATGAAAGTAGTGTTTTCAGTCCCAGGGAAGGGGCACGTTTACGATGTGTGTGCGTGTGCTGTTTTATGTAAATATATATATATATATATATATATATATAGATAATGGGCAAAATGAAGGAAATGATTTGAATTAAAAGACATAGGCCCAGATGTACTAACACTTTGCATCAGGTATGTGTTATGAAAAGTGATGGGTTGGTATTTGCAATCCAACGTAAATCATAATTTGCGTTGAATTGTAACCCAAAGTGCCAAAAGGCAGCTCAATGTACTGCTTGCGTTACTTTGCATCAAGGAGGTGTTACATTGGTGGTGCATGGTTGTCCCAGTGCATTCACCCATTGATTTTGAAGCAATTTTATTTCCCCAAAGACTTGTGCATTTGCCAGTGGAAATTAATCATATTAATTAGAGGAATGATTCACAAATACTAGAAACACAATTCCAAACCACAGCAGCAAAACACCTATGAAATGCCAGAAAATATATGCTGGTTTTATGCCAGGGCATTTGTGACTGCACAAATTAGCATCACACAAGGAGCCATTCAGCTCCTTCTGTAATCCTGACTGCACAGGTGGATTTCCTCCACCAGTCTGTCAAAGAGAGGGGATTCCTGCCTTTGCATTGTGGCACCAATGGCCCCATTACAAGTTCGCCGGAGTATTATCCCCAGATACATATTCTCACAGAAATATGAAAACACTGGGCCTGGATTAAGCAAGTGCAGGCCAACACTTGGTAAAACCACCTTTCAAACAGAGGCAGGGGCCACAGTGGATATTTTCAACTTATTGTAACATTCGACTCATCATGGCGATGGCTCCATTATTGGGTTAGGACTTTTACTAATTTTAGAAAGAAACAATGGTATTTGTGATATAAACAAATTAATTCACACAACAAAGAAAAGGGACTCTATTAAAAAACTAAGGGGCATATTATCAAGGACGGCGTTAAAATTATCGCCGGTTTAGCGGCAGAAAACTGCCGCTAAAGCGGCGATAATGGGCTTGATAATATGCCCTTGAGAATTCCAATAGAAGTCCATGTTCTGGTGTGAACATGGGCTTCTATTGGAATTCTCCAGGGCATATTATCAAGCTCATTATCGCCGCTTTAGCGGCAGTTTTCTGCCGCTAAACCGGCGATAATTTTAACGTCGTCCTTGATAATATGCCCCTAATGAAGTGGGTAAACAGAGGAGAGGTGTAAAGCAGGGCACACACTGTGTATGTAAAACTGCCCTCACACACAGCAAGCTCTGTCATGCTTCATCATAGGGCCTGCTAACACACCTCCGCGCTAGCCAACGCTGGAGGTGGAGCAATAGGGAGGGGGAAGACAAACAACATGAAAGAAGAGAGTAGTATATTACGCTAATGACAGTGTTTTATTGCCAGTAGTGGAACAAGATGAACTGTGGAGTGTGTGTTTGGGTTTACACAACTTATGGATTTTGAATGTGTATGTGATTTTCAAGAGGGATGTTTGGCTCACATTTTTATGTTGGGCTTTTTAGACTGGGCACAACACTATTTCACCCTGCACTTTTCTTGTTTTTTCTTGATTTTATTTCCTGCAGGTTCCTCATGGAGAGCAAAGGGCTCTACCATACTATATTCCAGAGTTTGCACTGAACATGGTGCTCTTTTTCCTCACCCCTGGATCTTAAGGAGGTAGGGACAGCAGCCTTTTTTTTTTTTTTTTTTTGGGATTGATCAGGTGGAAGTCCTGAAGAAAGCCGGGGTATTATTACGTGCCGGCTGAAACATGTCGACATCTCAGCAGAGTGGAGGGGTAGGGCTCTGTTAATGAGAAGCCATTACCACCATCCACAGGTCTGGATTAGACCATCTCTTGCACCTGGACAGTGTACCCAGTATTAAAGGTATAGCAGGGATACACTGTTACCAGTTTTATCAATTTATTCTGCCATTATTTTTTCACTTTTTTGATCCCTCACTATTTCGTCTCTTCTTTCATGTTGTTTGTCTTCCCCCTCCCTATTGCTCCACCTCCAGCGTTGGCTAGCGCGGAGGTGTGTTAGCAGGCCCTATGATGAAGCATGACACAGCTTGCTGTGTGTGAGGGCAGTTTTACATACACAGTGTGTGCCCTGCTTTACACCTCTCCTCTGTTTACCCACTTCATTAGTTTTTTAATAGAGTCCCTTTTCTTTGTTGTGTGAATTAATGCTTTGTAGGAGGGCGATTTGGGACTATTTCCTC
This sequence comes from Calotriton arnoldi, assembly GCA_963921515.1. Lineage (NCBI taxonomy): Eukaryota > Metazoa > Chordata > Amphibia > Caudata > Salamandridae > Calotriton > Calotriton arnoldi. The sequence goes on from CAWUFW010025665.1 coordinate 40,212, forward strand.
TTACCTCTCTTTCTGTGGTTGTGTATTTGTGATATAAAGAATTTTTTTTTTAAATGGGGCAGATTTACAAGAACTGACGCATCTCTGCATTTTAGCAGAGATGCGTCAGTTTAATTGCGTCACGCAAAAAAACCTTGCGCCACCATGGATGCGTCGCATTTACAATGCGGCGCACCATGGTGCAAGGATTGGCAGATGTATCACGCATCTCTTGGCGTAAAGGTAATGCATTGCTGGAGTCGTGTCGCAAGCACGACACAACTCCAGCAATGCTCAGGAATGCCTAATCCTATTGTGCTGCATCACTCCTTACGCGCAGGCGTAAGGTTTTGACGCAGTGGAGTCATAAAAGTGACGCAGTGAAATCTTGTAGATTTCACTGCGTCACTTTTATGAGGCTTTCTTGCGTCGGAACGCCCACCCTGCATACATTATACCTGACGCAGGTATAATGTGACGCAGGGCTTTACAGCGTGACGCATCTCCCTAGATGCGTCACGTTGTAAATGTGTCGCAACGTTGTGCATTGTTTACGACACCGCTGCGTCACAAAAGTGATGCAATGGCGGCATAAAAGTGTCGCAAGGGGCTTGTAAAATGCACCTCTGTTTTTATGTTTTTGTCGCATACACATGGGTGCAACTAAATAGCATTTAATAATTCACACATTTAGAAATACCATCTGATGAATTATTGTGTTTTCCATATCTTTTATGTTACCATTTCAGCCTTGAAAAAGTCCATGGTTGGACGAAACACGTGTCGGCTGACTTATCTGTATCTTGTCATCATTGGACCAACTGTATTCGGTGTTTGATTGTGTCAGGACAAAGTTAAAATGGTTTACCGCCTCATATGAGTTATGGACTCTGATTTCAAGAGGAACGAACAAGAATTATAAATATGACTTAATTGTTGTTTTTCTATTCGTTAGGGTGCTATCTTACAAGTCTGTATTTTCTTATATGCTTTATTGAGTGCTTCACTATATATAGTTCTGTATTGGGGATTGATCACCTGGTCTCTGGGATCAGGTTTACGCACATTGTGGCAATAGATGTGAAATAGTGTATAAGCACCTACTTCAAATTTGACTGTGCTTCAAACATGGGGTTCTGCCACCCTTATACCACAGTTGTGTTTTTCCATATTGAGTCCCAGTAGCCCTTGCTTGCTCCATGACCCCAAACAGGTTGTACCACCCAGTTTCAGAGATATTACAAGAAAGTCTCAGCAGTCCTGATAGGATTTTGTAAATGACTGGGAAAAGTAAATGGAGGGCAGGGTGAAGAGCAGCAAATGAACAAAATTTGACAGGCTTTATCATATAATTTTACAAGAGCACATCCTAAGTAACTTTTTACATAGTTGCACCAGCACCTAGTAGATATCAAGCTTGTACACCACATTTAGCTGGGAAAGCAAGCTGACATAACATAAATATAGTCTCTTAAATGCCTCATAAATTCAACAAAGAGGAAAACCCATGATACTTCTTCAAAGATTGGGGCGGGTACAAGGAGATTGCACCTCCTTTTGATCCCTTCTGTGAAGAGGAAGTGCTTGACTGTCTGGAGGCAGTGAACAAAAGACAAGGTTCTTCATGTTGCATGAAGCCCTCCTGCAGTGGGTAGTTGACTGGGATTGCTATTGTGGAGATTAGGATGGAAGTTGACTATTTCTGACAGGGGCTGGAGGGGTTAAGACGAGGCTGCCCTCATTTTCTTTTTTTTTCTTTTTTTTT